>JAANYP010008209.1:0-83740 GCA_020465985.1 Centrapalus pauciflorus
CACTTCTCACTTCTTGCAACTCTACCCTTCCAGCCACTCTGGCTAGCTTACAAACTCTAATTGGCTCCCTATCAAACTCTGTGTCATCAGATCTTGCTGATGTGCAAGATTCTCTAGAACTTCATCTTGCACAGCTGCAAACTCTGTTGTTCACAGCGTCTGACAGGGAAAATATTGTTAAGCTTACATCCCTTGCTGATTCCCACTCCTCTTCTCTTCAGACCTGTCTTTCCCAGCTTACTGAGGTGAAGGATAACTTGTCTTACTTAGTGACTAGCCTTGTTGGTCCTAAACCTTCTGCTAAACCTGCTGGCAAGCCTGCTGACTTTGTGTCTTCAGGCAGACCAGGTGTTGAAGTCGCTGCTTCATCTCCTTCAAAGGGGGAGAAGTCATCTGCCTCGAAGACTAAGTCTAAGGGGGAGAAAACTTCTTCTCCTAAGGAGATACCAGTGTCTGCAACTCACACTGGTCAGCCAGCAGATGTCTTTGAAACAGGTACAGCTGAAGGTGCCTCTCAAGCTGCTATGCCCACTCAGGCTGTCTCTCCAAACCCTGCTCAGTCTAAGGGGGAGGAAGTCATTCCTGAGGACAGGCCTAGCAGTAAAAGGAGGCACTTAATTCTAACTGAAGAAGAAGAAGAGGAAATTCCTGAGGCTGCTGTCACTACAGCAGCAGCTAAAGGAAAAGAAAAGGCAGCTGATGATCCCATACAGCAGAAACAGGCAGAAATTCAATTTCACAAGGCCAAGGCTAAAGAGATGGGTCTTCCTATGCACAAGTACTTTGAGTTTAGAGAAGAACAACTTCAAGCTCTGGAGGAATTGAGAAAAGAAGAAGAATCTGCTAAAGCTGCTAAATCATTTGCACTCCAAGAAGCAAAGAAAATTAAAATGTCTACTTTGGAGGTGCAAAAGAAAATAATGGAAGCTGCCAGACAATCAGCAGGGGAGAAAGAGAAGGAAGTAGAGAAAGGTACTCAGGTCTCTGTGACCAAATCAACAGTACCCCATGCAAGAGCTCAATACCACTTTGACAACTTGGCTAAGAAAAAGTTTCATGATGTTGCTGAAAGAAGGCTAGCCAAGGAAGCAATTGTCAAAGCTGTTCCTGTATCAAGGAAAGGCAGTCAGTGGAAGCTTAAAATAACAAGGATGGGTGCAACAGGCCCAGAATTGGAAACTTATGACCACACTGATGTAGCTCAGATGGGATACAGGGAGTGGATTGAGCTGGCAGTTTCCCTGAGTGAATCAAAGTCTGAAACTGCTAAACAGATCAGGGCATATGTCAAGAAGTTGATGGAAAGAGTAAAGGATCTTGGCCTGATATCTAAGGAAATTAGTGAAGGTGTCTTTGTGACACATCCAAAAATAAAGGCCAGGAGAACAAAGAAGGACACAGAGATGGAGCTACTCCTTACACTGATCGAACAGGGCGACTATGCCATTGAAATGAAGGGAGTTGATAATAGCCTGCCAAGTGGAATAGAGTTTGAGGATGGCAAAATTATTGAAGAACCTGAGCTGGGGGCATTTTTTGTAGATCCCCTAACTCAGAGGAAGTGCTTCCAAAGAGCCTCAGAGCTGTACAAAGTTGATCTGAGACAACTTGCCGCCTTCAGACTTGCAGTTTCATTTAGGCAGTCTAGCAAATGGAGAGCAGCCATCTGGGATCAGCTCAGAGGCTTCTATGAAAGAGGAGAGCTCAATGATCCCAAGTTCATGGTCATCAGAAGTGAAGTTGAGGAACTTGAGGATACAAGAGAAGAACTGGAAAAGATGTTCCAGGATCCCCCTCCAATGGAGTAAAGTCCATCTACCATCTGGGTAGGTGAAGAATGGAAGCTATCCATCAGTTAGACAGGCTTACCGTTTTCTGCTCCCAACAAAAACAGTCCAATGTACATTAGTTGTACTCTATGTTACATATGTTGTAATTCTCTTTTACATTAGTTGTAAAATACATTAGTGCATTAGTTGTACTCTTGTAAAAATATGTGTTGTTGTATGTAATCAAGAATCAGTGTATATAAAAACTGATCTTTTACTTTACTGTAATGTTGTAATTTTATTTCAGCAAATGTACTGTAAAAATATATAGTGATTTTTGATAAGACCAGCTTAGACTGGTTATTGCAAATAGGGGGAAATTGTTAGGCACAAAAAGGCCTCAGTCAAACCTGTTCTACATCTGAGGGGGAGATTTATAATCAAACCTGTTGATGCATTTGAAGGTTATATTTAAGGCCTGTTATATGCCTTATTAAAGCCTAAAGATGATTTGCAATATTAGTCTAAAGCTGTTCTATGTGTCGCATGTATTGCAACTAAGACAGTTTGTCCAAGCTGCTCTGTCTGCTGAACAGGCTGGACATAAACTGTCTACGCTGCTCTACACTGGTGAGCAGCTTGGGCACTTTTAAAGTGTTCTGTTCTTTGTGAACAGAACCTGTTCTTTGTGAACAGGCTAAACACTTTATGGAATACGTTTCCAAGTCATCATGTATTGTTTTTGACTGCTAGATCAGTTTACAAAGTCGAAGACAAAAGTGGAAAACAGAACTGCTCAGTCTGCCCAAACTGTTCTGTAACGTGAAGACAAAAGGTTATTTGAAAAAGGGTGACAGACCTTTTTCTTATATCAAAATAGGCCTTTACAAGGAAGAAAGACGCAAAGTTGACATTCCTAAATTAGTTAAAGGCAATGCAACAGTAGACAAAGTAAAAAGACAAAAGTTCTGCACATATGAAGTCAAGTCTGCTTTTCAGAAAAGTGCAGAAAAGGTTATGTTGTCTTTTCAACAAGACTTCTCCTTTTTCATTCCGTCCAATGAAGATGTTTCTCTTAGATCCTCTGAGTGAGTATAAAAGGAAGCTTCTAAGGACAGAAAGAAGTGTGAAAAAAAAAGCTAAGTGCTGAAACCAAGAGTGAACGTGCAAGTGTGATTTTCATGCATGCAAGCCTTCTGTGTAAATCAGTGTGTCTAAGCTGTTTTACATAAGCTGTTCCCTTAAGTCTTGTAAACACAGTGAGTGCTTCTTAGTGAGTGTATTCATTGTATTCTAGTTTGAGTTTGTCTTAGACTAGTAAACATACTGTTGTATCTGTCATCTCAGCTTGAACTATTCCGCATTCAAGCTTGTTTGTAATTAACAAATTGTTGATAATACATACAAACATTGAGAAAATAATGTGTAGTTTTTAAATAGCTGTATTCACCCCCCCTCTACAGCTTAAAGCTATATACTTTGGGAACCTCTCAGGACCTACAGAAGGTAGACTCTACACCTAAAACTGGAAAGCCGAAACAACATAAACCTTCTTCCAGTATAGCAAGCACAAGTGGTTCTCAAAATACCAAGAAAATTGTGCAAGCCACACCAAAATCTGCTGTGAAACAAACACCTGTGTCAGGTCGACCCAATGATGTGGTTAGGACTAATTCACCAAATAGAGTCCCTAATCAATTTGGTCAGGACCACAACAAATTTATAGGAGTACTACACCTAGAAGAGCTTACACTTCGGTTAAGTCACACACTCCTGTAAAACATCAAACACCAGGTAGAGCTCAGGGATATCACTCGGAAATGCCTTATAATCGAAATTATCAAGAGCTCCACAGAAAATGCCTACACAAAGGCCGAGAGTGAACTTAAATCACTCTGCACCACAACAGGCTCTAAATCAAACACCCAAGTCACCTGAAAGGAGAGATGGGTATTTGAAAGAGTTCAAGTATGTGGACGAGAATGGTATTACCAAGTCAGTCATGGCTTGGGTTCCCCGTGATAACTAACCTCTTTTCTTTCATGTGTAGGAGATAACTACAGGTCCAAACAATAAGTGGTTCATCGACAGTGGTTGCTCTAGGCACATGACTGGGGAAAGAAGTCTACTCGCAGACTTCAAGGGAGGGAATAAGGGATTTGTATCGTTCGCTGGTAATAAAGGAGGAAATATCACCGGTACTGGAGTGGTCACTAATGGGACTATCAAACTGGATCAAGTTTATCACGTTGATAAACTCGTTCACAGTCTCATTAGTGTATCTCAAATCTGTGATAAGAAGAACTCAGTACTTTTCACTGATACTGTGGCTTTAGTGCTAAAACCGGGATTCAAAGTTCCTGAAGAGTGGATATTGATGAGGGCCCCAAGGAAGAATGACCTGTACATGCTAGACATGAATAAACCGGAATCTTCGATGGGACCAATGTGTCTACTATCAAAAGCTTCAGAGACTGAATTAGTTTTATGGCACAGACGCATGGCACACTTGCACCTAAGAAAAATGAATTACATTATGAAAAATGGGTTGGTGCAAGGTGTTCCAATGAAGAGTTTTCAGTTTGAGGACAAGTGTCTACCATGCAAGAAAGGAAAATAACACAAGAAGGCACACAAGTCCAAGACTCAGAACTCAATAGCTGCCACGTTCGATTTGTTGCATATGGACCTGTTCGGACCAATCAACAAAAGGAGTATAGGTGGTAGTTGGTATTGTTTGGTTATTACTTATGATTACTCATGATTTTCATGGGTTTTCTTTTTAGGTATGAAGGACGAGACAGCTGCCAAGCTAATCGGGTTCTTAGATCAAGTGGAAAACTCCTACGGGATGCGGGTAAAAAGTATCAAGAGTGATAACGAAACGGAATTCAAAATGTAACATCCCAATTTTTAATTATATGTAATTTACAAGTATCTGGACTTAATGATGGTATTAATGAATTATTACTACAATTTAAGTTATTTTGATCATTATATCAGTTAAAATATGAAAATACGAAGTTGAGGGGTATATTGTGCAAATAAGTCAAAAAGGAGAATAAAAGAAAAGAAGCCTTTCATTTTCAAGAATCCCTTCTCTCACTACTCTCTCTCTCTACCGTATTCTCTCTCTACTCTCTCTTCCTCTCGGCTCCATCCAAGAAAAACACAAGAATTCAACAAATTTCAAGTGCAAAATTTGGAAACAAGTAGCAATTAAGGAACTATAGCAACTGCGAGTATCAAATCAAGGTAACAAATGCTCAAATTTACGGATTTTTGATATGTTTGGTTCGGTTTTGAAGTGAACCGAATTCTAAGATTAGTGATGCAAATGTTTATGCATGTTATATAATATGATGGATTAGTTTAAATCGAGCATGTATGTTGTTGTATACAAAAATTCAGAATCAGATTTGAAGTCTAAGTGTGATTTCAGAAATTAAGTGTGTGTTTTAGTGTGTGTGTTCTTCGAGACATGTAGAAAAATGGACACAAATGGGTTGTTTTGGTGTACAAATATGATGATATAAGTTAAATAATAGCATCTAAGTTCATATTTACAGTATTAGACTCAGAAACATGCAAAAATGGTCAAAAACATAATTCTGGAAAATATTGGAAATTTCACCAAGTATGAACTCGGTCCGGATCCATCCGAATTCGGATCCGTACCCAGTTCGGACCTACAGTGTTTCGGACCAACTACTATTTCGGGTCCATCCCAATCCGGACCCCAACCCATTTCGGACCTCTCCCCACTTCGGACCTACAATATTTCGGATACTAGCCTACTTCGGACACATGACTAATTCGGACACTACCAAATCCGGATCACTCATTTTCGGATCATACCAAATTCGGACCAAGGACCAATTTCGGACCAACCACAATTCGGACCATCCGAATTCGGATGTGGTCCGAATTCAGAACCCAATTACATTTAATATTACAGAATACAATTTTTAAGCAATTACTGACACAAATTCACTATTACACTTACTTTACAGATCATTGTGGTGTTATCAAAACACACATTGATTCAGGATCAAGTCACAAAACCAATCACTGTGAGTTGCAGATTATCATTCGAACATTTATTGTTTTTACATTCATGTTTATACATTCAATGGCATGTTCACGTTGTTCATATACTTCATTTGGCACTCATGAAATGATTTGTTGTTATGATGCACACTCGTACTTGACATGTAACACACATGTAGCCAGCGTTCATTTGAAAGTGCATCTATATACATCATGCTTGCACTGCATGATCATTACTTCATAATCTGATGCGACCTGGACTGGGGCTGACAGCAGGCCACTGTCGGGGACTGATCATCCCACTCGTATCCCATCAGGTTCGGCACATCCCCGATCAGCATATTGAACTGCCAACCCATGCTTTCACTGCATGGTTTTCACATACACTGAGGCTTACACTGCCGATATTCACATACATGGGGCTTACACTGCCCATGGTTAAGCATTGTTTGTAAAGAAATATTTGTTGTATGCATAATCTGTTATCTCACTAAGCATTTAGCTTACTGTTGACTCACCATGTTTTCAGGCAAAGGCAAAAGTGTAGCTGGACCTTCCACTTAAGCATATCAAATCAATATCCCGGAGACTATAGAAGCTATTGGTACTTGAATGTAATAGCTTTGGGCTGGGATTCATTACTTCTAAAACAATTATGTTGATGTAATAGTTAGACTTTTATCACTGTAGACATGTATTCTATTGCTTTAGTGTGGATGTGCTTAATTCTAATTTAAGTATTCAATTTCAATTATTATGATACTCATTGGGTTGTTAGTCGATCCTGGAGATTACAATTATATCATTAATTAACAAGGACGTCACAGTTTGGTATCAGAGCATTAGTTTGAGGTTTCAAGTGTCCGCGAGGACTTGGACTCAAACTTAGGTTATGATATTAGAATGAACTTCTAAGTAATGATCTGAACTAAGATAGGATTGACATGCACACGGGGAAACACAAAGGGTAACTGTACACTTAGGACTTACAAATAAATGTTCTAAATATAAGTTGTTATATTTCAGAACATGTCAGGAGACGATATGACTCCTCAGCAAATGTTCCAGATGATGCAAGCTCTCATGGAACAAAACAATGAGCTACAATCCAAACGAATGGCTGAGCAGGCTCAGTCATTTGCTGACCAATTAAGGGCCAGAGATGAGGCCGAGGCAAAACGAAAGGCCGATAAGCGAAAGCACAAGGGGCAACAACAGGACGACCAGGGAGAAAGGCAAGATGATACTGGGTCTTCCAACAGATCAAGGGGCTGTAGGTTTAAGGATTTCAAAAGTAACGGGGCTGTTACTTTTGACGGAACCGGTGATGCTGTTACAGCATTGGAATGGATCACCACCACGGAACGAACTTTCAGAATCAGCGACTGCACTGATAAAGACATGGTCCGCTTTGCAACCGCTATGTTTGCAAGGGACGCTGTTATGTGGTGGGACGCAATGACACATGTGTTGACGATGGAGGTAGTGTCACACATGTCATGGAGCGAGTTTAAGGAAGTGTTTTCTCAACAGTACTGTCCAGCCGACGAGAAGCGACGTCTCGAGGCAAAAATCCTGAACTTAACTCAGGGAACGAAAACGGTTACACAATATGCCGTTGAGTTCACCCGATTAAGTCTGTTCGCACCGCATCAAGTTGACACGGAAGAGAGAAAAATAGCCCGGTTTGAGGCCGGACTAGATTATGAGATTCACCGAACCATGAGTGGGGTTCGGTATACAACGTTTGCTGGATTACTCGAGGCTGCTCGGAATGTGGAGCAGATTGTCTTATTATCTGGATACGTAATCGGGTCAGCCGCCGCACCACCGACTCAACCGTCGCCGCCAAAAAGGCAGCGGGAGTCTGGATCCTCCCGATTCTCTCCTCAATCCCATCAACAGTCATCATCACCCAAGAAGGGAAGAGCCTTTTCGGCCAGTTCAGAAATGAGAGACTGCAGACGATGCAGAAAAGCGCACTCTGGGGAGTGCAAGACTCGGGACATGTATTGTTTCTACTGTGGGCAGAAAGGCCATCACTGGGAGCATTGTCCACGAAAAGATGATGCATGCTACAACTGCCACAGACTTGGCCATTTCTCAAGGGACTGCCCGAAACCCCCACGAGATCAGAATGCTCCACAATCAACAGCAAGATCTTCTGTAGCTTCCACGGCTTGCAGGGATCAATCTCAAAGGGCTCCAACAAGGGCGTTCCAAATCACAGCTGAAGAAGCAAAGGATGACCCGGAGGTGGTCACTGGTACGTTCTATGTTAACTCAATTCCTGCACGTATACTGTTTGACTCTGGAGCAAATCGTTCGTTTGTCTCCACCACATTTGCTCGTCAATTTAACATGCCAACTTCCAAACTGCAATTTGTACTTGACATAGAGACTGCTAGCAATATGTTAGTAAAAGCAGACAAAGTATATAGGAATTGTACATTATTGGTAGAAGACGTAGTATTCAATATAGATCTGATCCCTATGGAGTTCGGGGAATTCGATGTCATAGTAGGCATGGACTGGTTAGTTCATAACGAGGCCCAAATCGTTTGCAAGAAAAGAATGATCAAGATTACCACTCCCGAGGGCCGAGACATATGCATTTATGGTGATAGACACAAAGGCGACTTATGCCTTATTTCAATTGCAAAAGCCCGAAAGCACGTTGCCAAGGGTTGTTCTGCTTACTTAGCCTACGCTGTCGATGCAAAGGCTGAAGTTCAATCTCCTTCTACCGTTTCCGTCGTTTCCGAATTTCCTGATGTCTTTCCAGAAGATATCTCAGGATTGCCACCTGATCGCCAAGTGGAATTCCGCATTGACCTCATTCCCGGAGCTGCTCCAATAGCAAAGGCTCCTTACCGTCTAGCCCCTGCTGAAATGCAGGAAATGATGAAGCAGTTACAGGAGCTACTTGACAAAGGTTTTATCCGCCCAAGTTCATCTCCTTGGGGCGCTCCTGTTCTGTTCGTCAAGAAGAAGGATGGCACATTACGTATGTGCATCGACTACCGGGAACTCAACAAAGTCACAATCAAGAACAAATACCCGTTGCCCCGGATTGATGATCTCTTCGACCAGTTACAAGGCGCAAGCTACTTCTCGAAGAATGATCTTCGTTCGGGTTATCACCAACTCAAAGTACACCCAGATGACATTCCAAAGACGGCTTTCAGAACTCGTTACGGACACTACGAGTTTCTGGTAACGCCGTTTGGTCTCACAAATGCACCGGCTGCTTTCATGGATCTCATGAATCGAGTCTGTCGGCCAATGCTCGACAAATCGGTCATCGTGTTCATCGATGACATTCTCATATATTCAAAGACCGAAGAGGATCATGTTGCACATCTGAGAGAATTGCTAGAGTTGCTACGCAAAGAGCGACTTTATGCCAAATTCTCTAAGTGTGAATTCTGGTTGAGGCAGGTACGTCTCAACGTTTGAAACAATTTCATGATCCTTATACTTAATCATAAAGTATTTTATTAACTTGTACCTCTTAAACAATCAATTCAGATCCAATTCTTGGGGCACGTGATATCTGGTGCTGGGATTGCTGTTGATCCTGCAAAGATCGAAGCTATCCAGAACTGGGAATCACCCCGCAACGCCTCAGAGATTCGGAGTTTTCTGGGATTGGCTGGTTACTACCGCCGATTCATCAAAGACTTCTCAAAGATCGCCGTTCCGCTAACAAAGCTTACTCGCAAGAATGCTACTTTCTTTTGGAAAGAAGAACAGCAAGTAGTCTTTGACGAATTGAAGAAATTGCTAAGTGAAGCACCGGTGTTAGCCCTGCCTGAAGGGAACGAAGACTTTGTTGTCTATACAGATGCATCAGGCACGGGTTTAGGTGCTGTTCTAATGCAAAGAGGAAACATCATAGCTTATGCTTCTAGACAACTCAAACCGCATGAGAAAGACTACTCTACTCATGATCTAGAGCTAACTGCTGTGACTTTCGCTCTCATGTTATGGAGACACTATTTGTACGGAACCAAGTGTCAGCTCTACACCGATCACAAGAGTTTAAAGTATATATTCAGTCAGAAGGACTTGAATATGAGGCAAAGAAGGTCAATGGAGCTGATAAAAGATTACGACTGTGAGATTCTCTATCATCCAGGGAAGGCCAACGTAGTGGCCGATGCCCTAAGCAGGAAAGCGTACTGCAAGGCATACTGCTATGCCTTGACTTCCACAATACTGACGTCCACTATCATAGACGATGTAAGGGCTGCTCAGTTGCAGGCCTTAAAGGAGGAGAATGTAAAAGACGAAAATGTCAGGATTCAGTTGCCATTAATGCAAGATGATGGAACTGGACTAAAGGGTGTGTATGGCAGAGTGTGGGTTCCCAAGTTCGGGAACATGAGAGATGTAATTCTCGAGGAGGCTCATCAATCTAAATTCTCAATTCATCCTGGCAGCACAAAAATGTACAACGACCTGAAGGCCGACTTCTGGTGGCCAGGATTGAAAAGAGATGTCGGTCAGTATGTTGAAAGGTGCAGAACATGTCGTCTAGTCAAAGCAGAACATCAACAGCCCTATGGTAGTATGCAACCTCTTCCTATCCCGGAATGGAAGTGGGATCATATTACTATGGATTTCATAACCAAGCTACCTAAGACTCGTCGTCAACATGACGCCATTTGGGTCATTGTTGACCGATTAACCAAATCTGCTCACTTCATACCAATCCGAGAAACCTACTCACTGGACCGACTTGCCCAGATCTACGTGAACGAATCGTTATTAGGCATGGTGTGCCTAAGTCTATTGTCTCCGACCGAGATAGTAGATTCACTTCTAATTTCTGGACTGCTCTGCAAAACGGTCTTGGTACTCGTATCGCAATGAGTACTGCCTATAGACCCCAATCTGATGGTCAAAGTGAAAGAACAATTTTAACTCTCGAAGACATGCTCAGAGCCTGTGTCATGGATTTGGGTGGTAACTGGGACGATCACCTCCCATTGGTTGAATTCTCCTACAACAATAGTTATCATTCCACTATCAAGATGGCACCGTTCGAGTCTCTATATGGCAGAAAATGTAGGACTCCAACCTGTTGGAGGGAAACAGGAGAAACTCCAATAGCCGGTCCTGCTTTGCTACAAGAAACAAATGAAAAGATCCAACTCATACGGCAGTACATGAAAACAGCACAAGATCGACAAAAGAACTATCATGATCGCCGGCACAAAGCGATAGAATTTCAGAAAGATGAATGGGTATACTTGAAGGTATCCCCAATGAAAGGTGTTACAAGATTCGTTAAGCGAGGAAAGTTATCGCCTCGATTCATAGGACCCTTCAAAATAATAGAAAGAGTTGGTAATCAGTCCTATCACTTGGACTTGCCGGAAGAGTTATCAGGAGTTCACCCGGTCTTCCACGTAGGATACTTAAGAAAGAGTCTGGTGGCCGAAAGGGAACCATGGACTGATCATTCGGACATTAAGATTGACGAACGGCTAAGGTTCGTTAATGAACCGGAGTGCATTTTGGAGACAAAAGTCAAAAAGCTACGGAACAAAGAGATCAGGATGGTGCTGGTCAAGTGGAAGCATCATCGGGGAGCTAATCATACTTGGGAATCAGAAGACGACATGAAGACTAAGTACCCAAGTTTGTTTAGCGCAGCATGACTTCGCGGACGAAGTATAGGCGTGGTGGAGCCCATGCTGTAACATCCCAATTTTTAATTATATGTAATTTACAAGTATCTGGACTTAATGATGGTATTAATGAATTATTACTACAATTTAAGTTATTTTGATCTTTATATCAGTTAAAATATGAAAATACGAAGTTGAGGGGTATATTGTGCAAATAAGTCAAAAAGGAGAATAAAAGAAAAGAAGCCTTTCATTTTCAAGAATCCCTTCTCTCACTACTCTCTCTCTCTACCGTATTCTCTCTCTACTCTCTCTTCCTCTCGGCTCCATCCAAGAAAAACACAAGAATTCAACAAATTTCAAGTGCAAAATTTGGAAACAAGTAGCAATTAAGGAACTATAGCAACTGCGAGTATCAAATCAAGGTAACAAATGCTCAAATTTACGGATTTTTGATATGTTTGGTTCGGTTTTGAAGTGAACCGAATTCTAAGATTAGTGATGCAAATGTTTATGCATGTTATATAATATGATGGATTAGTTTAAATCGAGCATGTATGTTGTTGTATACAAAAATTCAGAATCAGATTTGAAGTCTAAGTGTGATTTCAGAAATTAAGTGTGTGTTTTAGTGTGTGTGTTCTTCGAGACATGTAGAAAAATGGACACAAATGGGTTGTTTTGGTGTACAAATATGATGATATAAGTTAAATAATAGCATCTAAGTTCATATTTACAGTATTAGACTCAGAAACATGCAAAAATGGTCAAAAACATAATTCTGGAAAATATTGGAAATTTCACCAAGTATGAACTCGGTCCGGATCCATCCGAATTCGGATCCGTACCCAGTTCGGACCTACAGTGTTTCGGACCAACTACTATTTCGGGTCCATCCCAATCCGGACCCCAACCCATTTCGGACCTCTCCCCACTTCGGACCTACAATATTTCGGATACTAGCCTACTTCGGACACATGACTAATTCGGACACTACCAAATCCGGATCACTCATTTTCGGATCATACCAAATTCGGACCAAGGACCAATTTCGGACCAACCACAATTCGGACCATCCGAATTCGGATGTGGTCCGAATTCAGAACCCAATTACATTTAATATTACAGAATACAATTTTTAAGCAATTACTAACACAAATTCACTATTACACTTACTTTACAGATCATTGTGGTGTTATCAAAACACACATTGACTCAGGATCAAGTCACAAAACCAATCACTGTGAGTTGCAGATTATCATTCGAACATTTATTGTTAATACATTCATGTTTATACATTCAATGGCATGTTCACGTTGTTCATATACTTCATTTGGCACTCATGAAATGATTTGTTGTTATGATGCACACTCGTACTTGACATGTAACATACATGTAGCCAGCGTTCATTTGAAAGTGCATCTATATACATCATGCTTGCACTGCATGATCATTACTTCATAATCTGATGCGACCTGGACCGGGGCTGACAGCAGGCCACTGTCGGGGACTGATCATCCCACTCGTATCCCATCAGGTTCGGCACATCCCCGATCAGCATATTGAACTGCCAACCCATGCTTTCACTGCATGGTTTTCACATACACTGAGGCTTACACTGCCGATATTCACATATATGGGGCTTACACTGCCCATGGTTAAGCATTGTTTGTAAAGAAATATTTGTTGTATGCATAATCTGTTATCTCACTAAGCATTTAGCTTACTGTTGACTCACCATGTTTTCAGGCAAAGGCAAAAGTGTAGCTGGACCTTCCACTTAAGCATATCAAATCAATATCCCGGAGACTATAGAAGCTATTGGTACTTGAATGTAATAGCTTTGGGCTGGGATTCATTACTTCTAAAACAATTATGTTGATGTAATAGTTAGACTTTTATCACTGTAGACATGTATTCTATTGCTTTAGTGTGGATGTGCTTAATTCTAATTTAAGTATTCAATTTCAATTATTATGATACTCATTGGGTTGTTAGTCGATCCTGGAGATTACAATTATATCATTAATTTAACAAGGACGTCACACAAAACCACGGTTATTGGTGTATATTGCCTATCAAAGGGCAAAGTGCATCAATTTAGTGCACCTTATGAGCCACAACAAAATGGGGTGGCAGAACGGAAAAACAAGACTCTGATAGAGGCAGCAAGGACCATGCTCTCGGATTCAAAGCTTCCTACCATATTTTGGGGGGAGGCAGTGAATACCGCTTGTCATGTTTTAAACCGGGTCCTTACTATCAAATCACTGAACAAAACCTGTTATGAAGTTTTGAATAAAAGGCCACCGAATTTAACTGGGTTCGAACCGTTTGGGGTACCATGTACATTAATGAAAACAAAACATCAACATAAGTTTGGTGAAAAGGCTGACGAATGTTATTTCCTAGGTTATGTGCCAAACTCACCAAACAAACGGGTTTTTAACAAATCTAATGGTACAGTAGAGATTGTGTATAATATTGATGTAACAAGTTATACACATGAACCCCAAACTGGTCCGGAATGGATTTTTGATTATGATAAACTGTTTGAATCATTTAACATTCCTTCGGATGGAAATGCAGGTACAATCGAACAGGACTTGTCGTCATTAAATCTGAATGACGAGGGTCAAAGTTTTCCGAGAACAACTTTTCCATCAACTTCCGAGCCTACAACAACAGAAGATAGATCTTTAGCAGAGAATGGTTCTGAAATGCCTACAAACGAAAATCAGACAACAGGTTCTAACTCTGAAGACAGTGGTCATGAGGAAGAAAATGTAGAATCTGAAGTCGTTCCCCCGATAGGTGAAATAGGATCAAAGTTAGGAGATAATCTTAGGGTTGACGAGATAGAAACATCGAGGATTAATAAGAATCATCTGATTGAAAGCATCATAGGAAATCCAAATGCTGGTGTGATGACTAGGAGTGGTTTGAATAACAACACAGTGTTGTTGTGGATGATCAATGACTCCGAGGCTTTTCACACTTGCCTCTATTCATGTTTCATCTCGAAAGTAGATCCGGAGAATGTGCAAATGGCACTGAAAGATAACTCTTGGGTTGAAGCGATGCAGGAAGAACTGTCACAATTCAGGAAACTTGAAGTGTGGGAGTTAGTTCCATTACCTCGAGGAGAAGTTGTAAAGGGTTTCAACCAAGAGGAAGGAATCGATTACAATGAAGTATTTGCGCCAGTGGAAAGGCTTGAAGCAATCCGTTTGTTTCTAGCCTTCGCGTCCTTCAAAAGTTTTAAAGTTTATCAACTTGACGTAAAGAGTGCTTTTCTTTATGGGAAAGTGAAGGAACTGATGTACGTGGAACAACCACCCGGGTTTACAGATCTGAAGTATCTAGACAGAGTGTATCAGTTATATAAGGCTTTGTATGGACTACATCAAGCACCAAGGGCGTGGTACGAGACACTATCTAATCATCTTTTAGACAACGGGTTTGAAAGAGGGAGAATAGATAGTACGCTGTTTGTGAAGAGAAAGGGCGAACATTTCATCTTGGTACAAGTGTACGTCGATGATATCATTTTCGGGTCATCAGACGAGCAGATGTGCAAAGACTTTGAGAAGGTGATGAAGTCAAAGATTGAGATGAGTGCTATGGGTGAGTTAAACTTCTTTCTGGGTTTGCAAGTTGAACAGAGGAAGGAGGGTATGTTTATCCATCAGACGAAGTATGTCTACGACATTCTAGAGCGCTTCAGGATGGAGGGGACAAAGCTGACTGCTCACTTCAGCACGCCGATTCAAGTGAATCAAAATCTCGGACCGGGTACAGAAAGTGATACTGATGTGGATCCGACTTTATACCGGGCCATGATCGGATCACTTATGTATTTAACTGCTTCTAGACCTGACATAATGTTTGCTGTGTGTATTTGTGCTAGGTTTCAAGCTAATCTAAAAGAAATGCACATGAAAGCTGTGAAGCGGATCTGAGATACCTCAAGTCGAAACCGAAGCTGGGACTTTGGTATCATGCAGATGGTGATCTGGAATTGGAGGCGTTCACGGGTTCAGACTATAGATGATGCAGCTTGAATCGCAAGTCAACAACTAGAGGTTTTCAATTCCTTGGAGGGAGACTCGTTTCCTGGCAATGCAAGAAACAGACTTCGGTAGTCGTGTCAACGTGCAAGGCCGAATATGTTGCTGCTGGTAGTTGCTGTTCACAGGTTCTGTGGATACAACAACAATTGCGGGATTACGGTTTGACGTATACTCATAATCCTATTAGGATAAATAACCAGTCTACTATTGCTATAACCAATAATCCAGTAAAACACAGTAAAACCAAGTACATAGACATAAGACACCTTTTTATACGTGATTGTGCTAAAAAGAGCTTAATTAAGCTGGTAAAAGTGGCAACGGAAGATAATAATGTTGGTTTATTTACCAAAGCTTTTGATAAGTCACGTTTTGAGTTGTTAGTTCAACTTAATGGCATGCGTAATCCAGAGTAGCTTGACCTTAGTAGAATTTATTTCTTTTTATAGCAGTAGAATTTCTCTCTTTTTATAGTAAGTTTAGTAGCTTAGTAAAATTTCTTTCATTTTATTGTAAGTTAGTAGGTTAGTTTATTTTCTTACTCTTATTTATGAAAAACAAAAGAAAAAAGAGAGAATACCATAAAAAGCTCAAAAAAAAGAGAATATTAGAAAATGAGTTAAGTCTTAGATACATAGGTTCAAAGTGACGAAAATTAGCACAGTCGATACAATCTCTAAGTGTTAAGCTTTCACACATAATGCACCTTAAACTCTAAGTGATATACAATTTCTAGTTTGATGTGTTGGTAGGCATAATACACAAAGGGAATCTCAAAAGCTAATAAAATATTCAAGAAAAAGGCAGACATGTCACTAACTTAGATGTATGACCAAATGGTCTTAATTTTTATGTTAGAGACATACAGACATTGATTCTAAATGAGGTATGCAAATTTTCTGGGGGATGCATAGCAACATCAGATACATCTTAAAGAAAAGAAAAGAATAGAAAAATCATGATAGTGAATTGAGAGTCAAAACAAGTAACTCTGTTGTACGTAAGTACAGACCTGTTGCCTCTGGTTTGACTTGAGTTAGCAAGACAAGTCGCTTTGTTGTACGTCGGTACAGACCTGTCACCGCTGTCTTGCTAGCTTTAAAATAAACTTTAAGCCAAACTAAGACACTCTGTTGTATGTAAATACAGAACTGTGTCCGACGTTTGCCTTTTAAAGAAAATTTGCAATACCAAAAAGTTATAATCATTGTGTGTATGCCTTGATCATAAAAGTATATCTAAGTATGAGACACATAAGGTAGTTTCTTGATAAATAAAAAGGCCAAGGGATATTCCAAAGTGTAACATGTTTAAAGGGAAAATAATACCAACAATCGACTAGAAATGTGTGTCACGACAAATAATCAAAGGAATCAAAAATTCTTAAGTGTGAAAGTAAGATACCGAAAGTGCGTGTTTGACACCGCTATCTGATTGAACCTTTCTCTGACTTTCTCGCCAAAATTATTCTGTTAGTTTTAGTATAGCTTGTAACTTTTAAAAGTATTTTTGAGTAGTCAAAGTTTAAATTTTATTCAAAATTTTTCTTTTATTTTATTTTATTTTCTTTTTCTTTTTAGGAAAAAGGTCAAAGTTATTAAGGATGCATTTTTAGTTGAATAAACATACATTGCATTAAAATCTATCGCTCTGTGTGAATAATTTTGCAAAGTTTGTTTCGTTGCTCGAAAAAGTTGAAAAAGTTGGAAAAGTTTGAATAAGTTGAATTTTATTCGAAGATTTTCAAAATTTTAAATTTTGTTCGAATTTAAGACAGACTTGAATAAATTTCGAATCTGTCAGTAAATTCGAATTTAATGCAAGTTCGATGGTGGTTAGTATATAAAGGTCAACAGTGACTCATTAATGTCACCTACATTCGATTTTAGTGCTTCAAACTTACTCACCTGCGATTTCGAACTTGTTCTCGACTTTGCCGTTTTCGATTTTTCAACTGTTTCTCAAAGTTTTGCTCGTGTGTGTTCGAATCTACTTACTAATCTAGGTATAAGCATAAGTGTTATACAAGATTCAGGTAGCCTAGGACTCATTTATTGTAAAAAAATCGACGAATTGTGAAGTTTTAAGGGTTTAAACTATGTGATTCAAAATCACAAGTTTTAACCGGTAAAACTTCAAATAAGTTACATATATCTTCGATTACAACTTAATAGGACTAGTGAATACTATTTTCTAAGTCTAATGGGGTTAAAATCATGGATTTTTGTTCGAAAGTGACCGAATTCGAACATGTTCATCATGTTCGAATTTGTCAGGAAATTCGAATTTGTCATCAAACTCGAATTCAGTCAAATTCGAACATGTCCTTCGAATCTATTTTTAAAATCAAGATGTTTGCATAATTTTGATTCAAACTTGTAGAAATTCAAATGTGTTGGATTTTGAACTTACGTAAGTTCAAAATAAAACAAATTTGAAATATAAACAAGTTTCATTTTTAATTTTTCACTTCTAATATATGTTATTGTTTAATGTGCAGATATGGGTGAAAGAGCCTTTTTCCAGAAACATAATATGGTCATATCGCCAGACAGAAAGCTTCCCGAAGCTCAGGCCTTCAGGCAGATGGTGGAGTTTTTAGCACACTCCATAGTTTCATATGCTCTGTCCCATAATGTACAAATAATTTTTCTGTATGTTAGGCAATTCTGGGATCATTTACAAGTGGATTGTACCGTGACGCCAACAGTGTTAAGGACAAGAGTTGTCTGGTAGCCTATTGTGTTTTCTGCTGACTTGCTGCGTCAGATTTTGCAACTCGGGACGGTAGAACAAGAGGCAGGACCAATCGATTTCACATTTAACATAAGGCAAGCGGCCTTTTTGCGAATGGGTTATGGACTAGATATTGCTAAAGCTGCCTATATGAAGAGCGGGTTGATAGGCCAATGGAGGTACCTAGCACACGTGATTATAGCGTGCTTTGCACCTAAAAAGGCGGGTTATGATTATATAGTCTCCAAGATGCAGTCGGCTATGATTGCCTTGGTATATAATAAAAGTTTCAGCTACTCGGAGATGTTCTTTGCGGAGTTCGTGCACCAGATCACGGCTCCAGCGCGGGAGAGATTTTTTTATGTATCCGCGTTTTGTAATGATGTTGATCCGTCACTTTTTGCCACGGCTGCCAGATATTCAAAGGGTGGCAGTGATAGACTAGCGTATTTTTGTCGATTGCCAGTCACATAACGCTCGTAAGACTGAGCAGATTAGACCACTGGATGCACCTCTCTTTGGTGTAGTGGTAGATCCAGATATGTGGCTCCAGCCAGGGATAATTGGGCTGGAGAAGGGCCTTAGCCACAGCTAGTACAGCAACAGCCACAACAATAACAACGACCGCCATCGCAACCGAGAAGGAGGCAAAGAGCCTAGGAATGACAGATTCAGGCATCCAGGCCTTCAACAAGCAGAGTACAAGAGCCATCGGCTGCAGGTCCATCGTTGGATGCTACGGGCCCTTAAGGCGTGGGCCCAGAAATAGATCCTCGAGTAGAGACCCTAGAGGAAATTTGGGCACAAGGTTCTCAGGCACAAGAAGATATTACTGCTGAGCTAATTGATACTATCTTGGAGCCTCCAGCTGATTATGATGATCTTATGAGAGATATAGATGAATATCAGCCTGAGGAAGAAGGTCAAGCAGTGACCACCTCAGAATCTGAATCTGAGGAAGTTGAAGAGGTAGAAGTCGAAGAAGTAGCCGTTGAATCAGTTGATCAATCTGTTCGAATAGGAAGATACAGATCAAGAATTGTGGTCAGTGAAAGAGAGGCAGAAAGGAGAGAAGCTAGAGAATCAGATGATGATGATTCTGATTATCAAGCTGAAGATCCTACTCCTCTAGTGCCAAGGCAAAGGGCGAAAAGGCACAGATTCATGCAGGGAGCTTCATCTACTTCCACTTCAGAGCCTGAGATTCCTGTTATTCAGCCATCTGTTCAAACATCCATCACACCATCACCAATCACATCCATTCCATCCACATCGTCAACATTCACTGAAAACCAGCGATTCTCAGAGCTAAGGAGCAAAGTAGATTTCCAGACAGTCCAAATCTTCCAGCTTACCAAAGCAGTTAATGAGCTTCAATCGCATAACGCCAGAATTGATCAAGAGAACATTGAACTGAAATCAATTGTTGCTGATCAAGCTTCTGAGATCAAGACAATGAAGTCCCTCCTCGAGCAGTTATTGAAAAATCTTCAAGCTCAGGGGGAGACAAGCTGCAGAGAAGGTGAAGCGATAAGGAGAGAAGATGACGATGGCAATGATCCCGAAGCAAGAAAAGAAAGTGAGCCAGAAAAGTTTCCAACTGCTCAGCATTCAACAGTTCAGGGGGAGCAGAGTCAGTCCGCAGTAGGAGAAAGTGCTGAAGGTGAAACGTCAAAGGCCATTGATAACGAGATGATTGACGCTCTGATGGATATTGTAGAAGAGGAAATAATGTTTTATTTGAAAGGTGATGTTGAAGAATTGGAGGAAGGGGAGTTTATTCCAGAAGACATTCCTGAGTGGAAATCTGATGTTGAGGTATTGGATGATGAGGAAGATGAAGCTGATGAAATTGTTATTCAGCAACAACCTATCACTGAGCTATATGTGCAGAACAATCAAAATGTGATTGATATTGACGAGATTAAGTTGGCCTCCGTAGAAGATTCTGAGTTGGAGGAAGCCGAGAAAGAACCAACCAGGGCTGAACTGTTAAATCTGTGGTTCTGTAAGGAGGAGAAGAAGGAAGAACTGCAGATGAAAAGGAGGATGAAGGTACCAGGGTCTGAAAACCTGTCAGGTATAATTATTAGCTGGTTCTTCGATAGAGAACTTCAGCTTTTTATACTGAAGAGAAGAGACGGACTCCAATACCTAAGGCGAACGCTTAAAGTATTTAACACATTGCCGAAGGTAGAAGTGAAGGAGTTAGCCTGGAAAGAGTTAATCTATATCGGTGAGGACCCTTAAGCTGCGGTTATTGCAAAGATAATCAGAAAAGAGGGCCAATCAGGAAAGTTCGAAAGACTTAAGCCAAGGTCGGGCAAAAGAGTGGAGGATGAATCAAGAATAGATCCTCACACGGGAAGACCATGGGCTAAAATGGTTTACAAACCCGTCAAGTGTTTGCAGAAGGTGCCAATGAAGTCTATGCCACAAGATGTTCTCAGTAACATGAAAAGGTGGTACATAGATAATGATACTGCTGAAGCAGTAATGGAGGATACCGAAGACAACGTTATTTTGAGAGTGTATGATCCATTAATCAAAGTTCTCCTATCAAGACCCCAATGGCAACCAATGTAAAGTTGGATGCTGATGCCAGTGGCAAAGTTGTTTCAGTAACAGCTTACAGAGGCATGATTGGGAGCTTGCTATATTTAACTGCTAGTAGACCAGATATTATGTTTGCTACTTGTTTATATGATAGGTTTCAAGCTGATCCTAAAGAATCACATCTAGCTGCTGTAAAAAGAATCTTCAGATACCTTAAGGGTACACCAGGTTTGGGTCTTTGGTATCCCAAACACTCAAGTCCTAAGCTAATAGGATATCCAGATTCTGATTTTGCAGGCTGCAGGCTAGACAGAAAAAGCACAACAGGTGGGTGTCAACTCCTTGGTGGTAAGTTGATAAGTTGGTGTTGCAAGAAGCAGAACTCAGTTTCTACTTTTATGTTAGTACATCCTGTGTGACGATAGCAGTCTAAGTATAGATAGCATTTTGTGTAAGTCAATTTACTTGATATTGAATATTAACAAGTGTTTGATATATATGTTTGATTATATATGTCTGATATTGATTGATTGTATGTTTGAACTTAGGGTACGTATTACAATAAGTTCAAACATAAAGTTCAAAGATAAGTTCAAACATAAGTTCAAAAATAAGTTTGAACTCATATTCGAATTTGTCTAGGAGGACCAGTTCGAATAGGACTTGGGCCAAGTTCGAATTTGTCCTAGACAAAGTCGAACCTGTCAGTATAATTAAGGGTTAATTTGATTAATTATCAGACTTTTTGCAGAGACTTTTGGAGATTTCAGTAAGTTTAAGCAAAAGGGCGATCTCAAACATGCTAGCATTTGGAGAGTTTCGTTAGGACAGAATCATAGTGTAAGGACGTTCTAGTTGTTCGTCTATCCCCGTGGTAGTCTCCGTGTTTCGGTGTGCGTGGTCTTTCCATCAAGCCACTAACGAGGATTCCGCACTCGTTGGAAGGTGTCACGTCAAGATAAGATCTGTAGAGAGCAGACCTTACATTCTACTACAGAAGCTGAGTATATTGCTGCTGGAAGATGCTGTGGGCAGATTCTGTGGATGCAGCAGGAGCTTGAAGACTATGGACTTGTATACAGGAAGACTCCTATTTTGTTTGATAATACAAGTGCTATAGCCATCTCCAACAATCCAGTATTTCATTCTAGAACAAAGCATATAGAAGTCAGACATCATTTCATCAGGGATCACATCCAGAAAGGTAATGTGGAGGTAAGTTTTATTTCCGCAGATGAACAGCTTGCAGACATTTTCACCAAGCCTCTTGATGAAAACAGGTTCAATTATCTTGTAAGCAAGCTGGGCATGTTAAATAAAAGTGACTAACTGTCCTTAATGTTCTAAGGCATTATATGTCTCACTGCTTTCAGAACAGGCTATGCATGTTCTATACTTAGCCAATTTCTGAAAACTTGAACAACTTGAGTGTATAACACGTTTGAAACCATCAGTTTTCACTTCAAACCTGGTCTGTTAGTCAAACCCCCAACCTGCTCACTCTCTCAATCTGTCATATAAGACATTGTCTTGTAACCTGGTCAGCTATTGAACATAACCTGTTCTTGCATAGCTGCACAGGTTGAAGCAACAGCTTGAGGAAAGAACAGTTTGTGATGAACCCTGCTCATCACAGGTTTGACCAAAAACTTAGATCATCAGTTTTAATTACCTTTCTTCATAATTAAGTTACTTAATTTCTGTATTTATTTAAAGGTAATTTCAAATCAACCGCCCAAACCTTATCTCTCCTACCCACTCACATTCGAATCCTATAGATACCTCCTCTACTGTTTCATCTTCTTCTTCCTATACTGCTACCATAACTCCCAAAGAACCCTAAAATCGACTACGTGTCCAGCTCTCATATTTCCACTACTCCAAATGGCTCACCAAAATAACCCTTTGCTTCCAGTGTTCGTTGGTAAAGATGTTGAGAAACATCCGTCTGTTACCACGATGCTGACCTTGAAACCCACAAACTACATTACAACCTAACCATTCCCAAAAACTGTGTGGGGAAAGGTTATGAGAATATGGTGGATTTTCTGAAGGTTCATCCCGTACACTATGCCATGACTGCATCTCCTGGTGTCCTGTACCAGGAGATGGTGTATGAATTTTGGTACACCTGTGCCTACGACCCAGCAACCAAAATCATCCGGGGAACCATTCTCAATGGGACTCAAACCATTGAGATCACTACTGATCTCATCAGGGAAGTTCTTCATCTCCCTGTGGCAGAAACATATGACCAGCCACAGCCTGAAAATGATCAGATGGGAAATCTGCTACGCTTCTGTGGTGTAGCAGAACCCAAAGTTGGAGCCACACTGTTCAGATTGGATCTCTCACCTACTTTCAGCTTCTTATTTGCCTCTGTGGTAATGTGCTTCAGCAACAAAGTTGGTTCCTTTGACTAGCTTAGCCGTGATGAAATCCCAATAGTCCTACAGCTTGTAGATGGGACTACTTTGAACATGGCTCGTTGGATCTTCGTGAATTTGAGGAACCTGGTGCAGCAGGAAACACGTCCAGCTACTGTTAGAAACCCAAGGTTTCTGAGCCTCATTTTCAAGCATGTCTGTGGTGAGAATCTCTATAATTCTCATCCTATGTTACTTACTACTGCATTCCCAGTGATTGGGAATAGAGTTTTCTACACCCCTATACTCCCAAATAAGCCTCCTTTATCTACACCTATGAGGAGGTTGCTTGGCATGGTGGAAGGACCCTCTGCTGTGAGGGTGGATCCAGTGACTTCTCCCGAGGGAAGATCCAAATCCAGACCCAAAGCTGTAAAAAGGGTCCTGGAATCGACTCAAGCTGAGCCTGTCCGCAAGAAGGCAAAAACAGCTAAGTCTAAGTCTGCCCCATCAGCCTTTATGGCTAGAGGGAGCAGACATCTCACCCTGGTTCATCTGTTGAACCTGAAGCCTTTGTGGCTGGTGCCTCTGTGGCACCTGAGACAATGGAACAGGTTAACCCCCTTGTTTCTGACCCAGTCTCACCACCAGTGCAAACACAATTCCCTGCTACTTCTCCTCAATCCCCCACACTATCACAATACTCCAGAAGAAAATCACTAGCTAGGAAGAAACCACCTACCCAATCCAGCCCCTCTTACTCTTCTCAACAAGAGTCAGTTGAAAAAGAAGCAACCCATGCTGTCTCTCCTATTTTGGGAGAAGGACCAGCATCATTGGAGCAGGCTTCACTCCAACATGAGTACACCCAGAGTCAGCCTAGACCCTCTGGTTCCTCCCAACAGGAACCAGTTGCACATATGGAGACTACCACATCAACTATCCCAGCCTCCCAACAGGCTGAGATTATTGAAAGACAGGAGTTCACTCCACTCCACACCGAGTCCACATAGTCTCCACCTCATACTTCTCTAACACACCCTGAGTCTGCACGAGGTGCCAAACCTGCTGGACTAGACCATCCAGTAGATCAGCCTCAATCTTATGCTTCTAGTGATACAGCTGTTGTACACCCAACAGCTGCTGAAGGACCAACCTCCCAAGCTGATGAACCACAGGGAACAGACCATCCTTCTGGTGAGGCTGCTCCTCAAATGCAAATTCCATCAGCAGGTTTCACCACTGCTGATGTTGAAATGCACATTCCATCTCCCCATGACGAGGCACCTATAAACAAAGGTGCTGCTAAGGGAACCACCCCAGGCTTTGATGAAGGTGCTGCAAAATAAACAGCATCTGAAAGGCCACCATCTCCTACCCCTTCTCCTGATGAAGCAGCTGAAGGATGCTTTGACCCTTCTAAGCTGGGCCATCTTACTTATGCCCAGGCTATGGAACTTCTCTCCAAAGTATCCCTATCATCCCCCACAAATCCTCAAACACCTGCCTCATCCTCATCCCATTATCATTCTTCACCATCTACACAATCAAAACAGTCCACCGATACTCTTCCATCCCCCAAAGATCTTCCGTTGAAGGATCAGCTTTCTTTGCTGACCAGCAAAGTTGGTTCTTTGAAAAATTCCACGACCTCACTACCATCAATAATCTCAGACTCTGTGTCTGCACAGCTCAAAGGATTCTTTGATTTGTTCAAGAATTCCTTTCCAACCCCTCCTCAAGCTGACCAGTCCTCACAGCTGCTTGCAATCACTGCGCAGCTGCAAAATATCTCCACTACTCTCTCCTCTATCCTTTCTACACAATAGGACTCTGTGTCCTCCAAGACAGCTATCTCCCAACAACGGTCCACTCTCCTCACCACTTGCATTACTACCCTTCCCTCTACATTGGCCATCTTAAACACTCTCATTGTCTCTCTGTCCAATTCTGTGTCATCAAACCTTGATGATGTGCAAGACTCTCTTGAACTACATCTTGCACAGCTTCAAAGTTTGTTGTTCACAGCTTCTGATAGGGAAAACCTCTCAAAGCTGTCCTCCATTGTTTATTCTCAATCTACCTCTCTTCAGACCTGCCTTACCCAGCTTGCAGAGGTTAAGGACAATCTAGCTTTCTTAGTGCATAGCCTGTTTGGCCCCAAGCCTGCTGCCAAAACTGCTGCTAAGCCTGCTGAATTTGTTTCTCCAGGCAGACCACATGTTGAAGGCTATGTGCCATCTGCTTCAAAGGGGGAGAAGTTATCTGCCTCAAAGACTAAGTCTAAGGGGGAGAAAAAATAACCTTCTCCTTCTAAGGAGAAATCATCATCTGTTGGTCAAGCAGCAGGTGTATCACAAACAGGTCCCACTGAGAATGTCTCCCATCACACTGAAGCTGCTCAGCCTACTCAGGCTGGATCTCCAAACCGTGCACAAACTAAGGGGGAGGAATCCATTCCTGGCGACAGGCCAAGCAGAAGGAGGAATCTGATTCTGCAACAAGAAGAAGAAGAGGAAGAGGTTCCTGAAGCTGTTCCAACTACAACAGCTTAAGGGAAGAAGAAAGCATATGTAGACTCTGACCATCTAAGAGTTGCACAGCTAAAGTTTGACAAGGCAAAAGATAAAGAAATGGGTGTTTCTATGGAGAAATACTATGAATACAGAGATGAACAGCTCCAAGCCCTTGAAAGACTAAAGAAAGAAGAAGCCTCTGCCAGAGCTGCAAGATCCTTTGCATTTAAAGAGGCAAGTAAAATTAAAATGCCTTCTTTGAATGTCCAAAGAAAATTGCTAGAGGTTGCTAAGGAGTCAGTGGTTGAAAAGGAAGGTGAAAAGGAACAGGGTGCTCAGGTCTCTGTGACCAAATCCAAGCAAGCATCCTCCTCTGCAAGAGCCCAGATTCACTATGACAACCTGGTAAGGAAAAAGTTCTTTGATGTTGCTGACAGAAGACTTGCCAGGGAACCAATTGTCAAAGTTGTTCCCATTTCAAGAAAAGGCAAACAGTGGAAGTTATAGATAACCAGAATGGGTGCTGAAGGTCAGAACTGGAGGCATAAAACACACTGATGTTGCACAAATAGGATTCAGAGAATGGGTGGAGTTGGCAGTTGTCCCGAGCCAGTCTAAGTCTGAAACAGCTAAGACTATCAAGGCATATGTCAAAAAGCTAATGGAGAGAGTGAAGGATCTTGACCTGATGACAGAAGAACAGATCAAGGGTACCTCAGTGGCTACACCCAAAATAAAGGCCAAGAGAAAGAGAAAGGATACAGAGCTGGAGGAACTCCTGATAATGATTGAACAAGGTGATGTAGCTGTGGAAATCGAAGGAGTAGACCACAGCCTGCCTAAAGGAGTGGAACATGAGGAAGATAAGCTGATTGAAGAACCTGAGCTGGGGGTATTTTTGTAGATCCCCTTACAAAGAAAAAGTGCTTCCAAAGAGCATCAGACTTGCACAAGGTTGGTATCAAACAGCATATTGCGTTCAGACTTGCTAACTCCTTTAGGCAATCCATAAAGTGGAGAGCAGCCTTCTGGTATCAGCTCAGAGGCTTTTATGAAAGTGGGGAGCTTCAACATCCCAGTTTCATGTTCCTAAGAGTTGAAATGAAAGAAATGGATGAAACTAGGGAACAGCTTGAAGAGATGTTTGAAGAAGGAGTGCCACCACTGCCTTATAGTCCATCTACTACTTGAGTACATGAAGAATGGAAGCTATCCATCAGTTGGACAGGATTGCCATTACTTGCTCCCATCATCAACAGTCCAATATGTTGAGATTTTTATGTACATTAGTTGTACTTTATTACATTAGTTGTAACTTTTATTTTACATCAGTTGTAATTTGCATTAGTACATCAGTTGTACTCTTGTAAAAACATGTGTTCTTTATGTAATCAAAATCTGTATATATAAAACTGATCTTTTACTTTACCTTGATGTTGTAATTTTATTTCAGCAAAATGTATTGTAGAAATATATAGTGATTATTGATAAAATCAGCTTAGACTGACTATTGCAAATAGGGGGAGATTGTTAATCACAAAAAGGCCTCAGTCAAACCTGCTCTATATCTTAGGGGGAGATAATTAATCAAACATGTTTGATGCACTTGAAGATATAAGTTTAGGCCTGTTAATGCCTTATTGAAACCTGAAAAGTGATTTGCAATATAAGTCAAAGCTGGTTACCCTGTTGCATTCGTTGCAACAAAGGTAGATTGTCCAAGCTGTTTTGTCTGCTGAACAGGCTGGACATAAACTATCTACGCTGCTATATTCTGTTGAGCAGCTTGGACAGATTCTAAGTGTTCTGTTCTTTGTGAACAGAACCTGTGCTTTGTGAACAGGCTAAACACTTTATGGAATATGTTTCCAAGTCCTCATGTATTGTTTTGGACTACAAGATCAGTTTACAAGTCGAAGACAAAGTCGAAAACAGAAGATGCTAAAGCTGCCTACGCTGTTCTGTTACATGAAGACAAAGTGGATATTTGAAATGGGTGACAGACCATTTCTTATATCAAAATGGCCTTAATAAAAGAAGAAAGATGCAAAGTTGACATTCCACTTTTGGTTAAAGCCTTATGCAACAGAGACACAAAGTTGACATTCGGATCGTGCATTGAAGTGTGTTTTTCGATGCATGCAAGTCTGCTTGAATAAAACAGTAACGTGTGTCCAAGCTGCTATTATTCAAGCTGTTCATCTGTGTCTTGTAAAATCAGTGAGTTCATCTTAGTGAGTGTATTCATTGTATCTAGTCTGAGTGTGTCTTAGATTAGTTAAAACATCTGTTGTATCTGTCATCTCAGCTTAAACCTTTCCGCAGTCAAGCTTGTTTGTAATTAACACTTGTTAATAATATACACAAACATTGAGAAAAAAGTGTTGAGTTTTAATTTGTTGTATTCACCCCCCTCTACAGCTTAGAACAATACACTAGGGAAACCTTTTGGGACATACATAAGTTTTACTAGAAACAGACGAAGACGCGCAAAGAAGACACTTTTTCACCTTTGTTAAACACCTTTCGTGGAATTATTTGATAATGGAAAAGCCTTTGTTTTTTCCTTATAACTTTTCACACTTTCATAAGCGTTCCTACGAATTTCCTCTAATTCCATTAATTGGTGTTTCCGGTTTACACTGGCATCATTAAATGTAAGATTTGTATTTTTATTAGCCCATAATTTGTGGTGTTCTATTTCTACTTGTAGGTGACACAACTTTCCATACAGAAGTTTATATGGAGACATTCTAATAGGTGTCTTAAAATTAGTGTGATATGCAAGAGTGTATCATCTAATCATTGAGACCGTTGCACAGTTTTTTCATGAATTCGTTTAATTTCTCTATTGGACACCTCCACCTGTCCTCTAGTTTGTGGATGATATGGAGTCGCGATCTTGTGTGTCACTCCATAATGTCTAAGGACTTTTCTAAAATGCATGTTCTTGAAATGTGAACCCCATTGCTAATTATAGCTCTTCGATCTCCATGGCATGAAAAGATATTCCTCTTAACAAATTGACAGACAACCTTATGATCATTGGTCCTTGTAGCTTCTGCTTCCACCCACTTAGAGACACAATCAAGTCCACTAATATGTATTCAAAATAGTATGACGTAAGGGTGCGATAAAATCTAAACACTTATACAATAAGAATAAGTGTCATGGGCATTTGGACTCGTTTCGAAATACCTTCTATTTGTTGACTTCGTAAACACGAATTTACAAATTTGTATGCATCCTTAAAAATAATAGGCCAGAAAAATCCACGTTGTAGGATTCGGTGGCCTGTCCTTTTCACACTGAAATGACCTCCACATGCATATGAATTGCAGTGATTTAGAACATCATAGTGTTCATTATCTGGAACACACCATTGGATAATTTGATCTGCTCCAATTTTTGAATAAATTCGGCTCCTCCCAAATGTATTGTTTGGTTTGATAGAAGAAAAAAAAATCTTTGGTGAGAATTCCAGTGGCCTAGTATTTTCCCTATGACAAAATAGTTTACTAGGTTGGAAAACCATGGCACTTTAGCAATGAAAAAAAGTTGTTTATCACGTAAATTATCTCGAATAGTGTCAAGAATATCGGTGGTGATTACCAGTAATCATGACGGTTTGCTACTACATTTTCTGAACATTTCTTATTTAAATATATTGATCAAACTCTTATAATGATAATATGCATCTGCTTAACCATGGCTTAGCGTCTTTTTTAGCCAAGAGACACCTTAAGGCACTCTGATCGGAATACACAATTACCTTAGCTTCCAAGACATATGATCAAAATTTATCTAGCAGATAAACCACTGCAAGTAATTCCTCTTCAGTCATAGTTTAATTTATTTGAGCATCAGAAAAAGTTTTACTTGAACAGTAGATCGCCACAGGCTTTTTCTCTACTTTTGGCCTAAAACGGCACCTACTGCATGATCACTGCCATCATACATGATCTCGAAAAGCTAAGAGTAGTCAAGTGATTGTAAGATAGGTGCCACAGTGAGTTTAGCTTTTAACATCTCAAATGCTTCTAAACAATCTTTATCAAAGTTGAACTCTGCATCTTTTAGAAATAAATTACACAAGGGTTTAGATATAGCGTTGAAGTCATTTATAAATCTTTGGTAAAACCAAGCGGGTCATAGAAAAGAGAGCACCCCTTTGACGTTAGTTGGTGGTGGCAGCACTGAATCAAGTTGTATTTTCACACGGTCGACCTCCATTCCTTTTCCTAACACAATGTGTCCTAGCACAACTCCTTCTTTGGCCATAAAGTGGCTTTTTTCCCAACTTAGTACTAAGTTTGTTTCAGCACGTCTCTTAAGGTTCTTTTCTAAGTAAGACAAACACCCTTAAAATGATTTATCAAAATTTGAGAAATCGTCCATGATGATTTTAAGAGAGCCTTCGACCATATCTAAAAAGATAAACATCATACATTGCTGGAATTTAGCCGGGGCATTACATAATCCAAACGGCGGTTTTTGGTAGGTGAATGTGCCATACAGACATGTATAGGTGGTTTTATCTTGATCCACTAGTTGTAATGGCTATTGATTATTGCCTGAATAACCATCCAAAAAGAAATAAACTTTTGCCCTGCTAGTTTTTCTATAATTTGATCAATAAACGGCCGAGCAAAGTGAACTTACGAAGTGGCAGCATTTAGTTTCTATAGTCGATGCATACTCTTCCTCCAGCAACAGGTCGAGTTGCAATCTTCTCCCCTACTATAGTATCGACGACAATGATTCCTAATTTCTTAGGAAACATTAATGTGGGACTCACTCACTGACTATTTGATATAGGATATATGATTCCTGAATCTAGCCATTTTAGAACTTCTTTCTTCACAACTTCTCTTAGGTTAGAATTTAGCATTTGTTGAGCATCTCTGGTCGTCTTAGCTGTTGGATCGGTGATAATCTGATGATAGCAAACTGTTGGACTAATCCCTTTAAGACCTGCAATAGTCCAGCCTATTGCTTCCTTGTGTCTTGACAAAACTTTCAGTAGTTCATTTTCTTGTTCATTAATGAGATCTATTGCGATAATAATAGGTAATGTGTTGTCAGGTCCAAAAAAAGCATATTTGAGGTAAGAAGCTGTGGTTTTAACTCTAGAACCACTGTTTATTCAAGAGAAGGTGTTAGATATTAAATTTCGATCTTGTGGAATTTATTTTGTAATAATTAGTTTACTTTATTTCCATGTAATTTATTTATTCTGTTTTCGTTTATTTGTAATTCTCTTTAGTTTTAGAAGTTGAGGGGCTATTTTGTAATTCTTGGAAAATTAATTAAATGATGTAAGGGAAACCCCACCTAGGGTTTCCCACACACACAATCACAATTCAGAAAAGCAACTGAGAGCCGCTGCTTTTCTCTGACATTCTTCTTCAATATTCATTTCAATCATTGAGTGAAATCATTCTTTTTGTCTTGATTATTGCTGAAATCATTTGTACCAGTGTTGATTATTACTGGGAATCAATTACAACAATTGGTATTAGAGCCTATCGGTGGATTTCAACTGATTTTTGGATTTAAAATCATCAAGTTCTTCGTGTTCATCCTCAAAATCATCACAGTTTGATCTTAAATTCAATCTTAATATTCTGTTTCTCGTGTTTTTCTATCTTATAATCACCTATTATTAAGTCTGTATTGATTTTGAGCTTTTTAAGTTCAATCTTTACAAGTTTTATTCGATTATTTGCCGAAATTCATCTTCGCATATTTGGGTTTTTGTTTCGGTTTTGGCTCAAAATTCCTAGATTTTTAGGTGTTTTGGTTTATAGTTATTCACAGGAAGTGTTTTAAAAATTAATCTCAACATTTAGAAATTATTTTCAGGATTTAAAATGCATTTTATTACATATTCTGAAAATCTGGAATTATTTTAACTGCTAAAATCCGGACCATCTCGAATCAAAATTTGGACCACTTCGGATCAAATTTCAGACTAATTCGGACCAATTTTTAACAAATCTTGGACCAGAGTTTGGACTCATTCGAAATTCTAATCATCCGAAATTTAGTTAAACCAATTTTCGGGTGCTTAAATTTAATTGGTCTTAACTTTTAAACAATTTTGAAAACCAACTCGGACCATCCGAACTTCGGATCATCAACCGAATTCGGCTAATCAAAGTTGAATTTATTCTAAGTTCCCATCCGAGATTCCATTGTTCAACCGAATTTTGATCCATCCGAGTTCGGCCATCACAGTTCGGTCCATCAGACTTTAATTCATCCGAATTATAATTCCATCAGAGTTTAAGTTTTCATCCGAATTTCTGAACACCCGAGTTCCACTGTTCATCCGAATTCCAGATCAACCAAAATCTTCAAGCTTCATCTGAGTTCAGTTCATCCGAACGACCGTTCATCCGAACCACTGTTCATCCGAACTACTGATAATCCGAATTTTAGTTTCCACTTTAAATGATCTTAATTTTTTTTAATCAGCACAATCCATCATGTCTAGAGAGGCCCTTGTTCCTGGATCCGAGATCAGACCACCTGTTCTCTATCTTGATGAATACGAACAGTGGAAATCAAGATTCCTGAAATTTATTGGTATGCAGCCAAATGGGATCCTATTGATACAATCTATCACTAAAGGCCTGCTATCTTTTATCTGCTAATTTTAAGTTAATGTAGTACAATAAAATGTTATTTATGTGTTTTAGCATTAGGATCTGCATTTTCATGCATTTTTAAGCATTTTTAGAACTGTTCACGTTGCATGTGCATGAACACATTAAACTGCAAAATTGACTAAGTCCTTATTTCGGATCATCCGAAATTCGGACCATCCGAAATTCGGATTTCTTCCACTTAGACAATATTTCAGTTTTATTGTTCACTTATATGAACACATCCGAAATTCTGATCCATCCGAACTTCGGATCAGTAGACAATACTTAGAAAATATACAAGTATATTATATGTTTCAACCGAATTTCGGACCATCCGAAATTCGGATGGACTCATATAATATCAATTGTAGGTTTTATGCAACTAAGTCTTTGTCTCGGTCCATTCGAATTTGAGTCCATCCGAATTCGGTTCTCATCCGAATTTTAGCTTTCACGTTTATTTTCTAAGTGTTCAATATTTTAACCTTCACCCGAATTCGGACCAACGAAATTTGGACCCATCCGAATTCGGTCCGCATCCGAATTTTGTCATTTTTGTGTATTTTCTAAGTTTTCATCATCCGAAATTCGGATCCATCCGAATTTCGGTTCCCCCACCTTTAGTCTCATTCTTAGTTTATCATATCATGCATCATTTCCATCCGAATTTCTATCCCACCAGAAATTCAGATCATCTCATCCGAATTTCTCATGCACCCGAATTCGGATCACTCATTCATCCGAATTTCTGTCCATCCGAAATTCAACTCTTAGGATTTTATTTATTTTATTTATTTTTATTTTTCCATTTTTGCATTTTTCTAAAAAATCAAAAATCACAAAAATATTCCATGTCCCATGCACCATTGATTAGAGTTCGGATAAGCGTTTGAGTGAAAATGTCTATTCTAACATTGATCTCTCAACGATCGACTTTGGACTTTATTCAGTATAATTTACATTCTACTGATAAAAGACCTGATGCTTTAAACAGTATAGACAGTTTCAAATTCACGCTTATTTCAGACTTAGTATCAATGCTTCACTATTTCCAAAGTCTGACAAACTAACATTGTTGCATGTTTACATGACTCATGGATCCTCAAATATCTTTAACCCTTACACATTCTCCGGCGACCCAATAACAATGCACAGCTTCCAGAAGAATCTCTTCTTCCTTCTACCCAGTTTGTTGAGTTTTCCCCTCACAACTGGCAGCTCGATCTTTCTACCCTATTCCATGAAGCCGAGGATATCATGTTTGATATTCTCAAAGGCCACCCTATATTCTACGCCTTAACAACTACCACTTCTGTCCCAATCATCTACCACCAACTGTTTTGGCATAATCTTACCTTCATATCTGATGTCGAACCTCACTTCACCATAATAATCGATTCTGTTCCAATCAAACTCACCCTAGAAGCCATTCGCCACATTCTTCGCTTTCCATCAGAAAACTTCTCCATCACTAAATACGCCTTTACCCCCATTCCTCCTGCTATCCAAACCCTTCAAGAAATCCAGACCATAGGATATAATGGCCAACTCACCAAGCTATCAGAATTCCGGACCAAGCATCTCCAGTACCACTGGACGGTCCTGTTTGACATCATCAACAAATGTTTCACAGGCAAACACTCTGGCCATGACTCGGCCTCCATTTAAGTCCTTGCGATGTTTGCCACCTTCGCCTTTGATCGCCTTTATGATTATGCAACATTCATCTTCGAAGAGTTAAAGAGAGCAATACTAGAAAAAGGAACCAGAAGAGGACGTAAATATATTCCATTCCAAAGGTTTCTTCAAATCATCATTCAATATCCAATGGATCAGGACGATGATAAACATGAAAGACCCGAGGCTGAAGTCTACTTCACGGCCTCCATTCAACGAATAAATAACCCAACAGCCACTGCAAATGTTGTGGTAATGGACATTCCATTATCGTTGCTTCATCAGGCCGTTCAAACAGAGAGGGTAAGGGATTACATAAGGGCCGTATATCCAGATGAGGCTCAGTCAGATCCGACTGAGCCTAACAGTCCGAAGGTGAGGAGCGTATGAGTGAGATTGAGGGTGTAGAGGCAGTGATTGAAAATATTTTGGGTACTAGTGTGAGGGAGACTTTTGTAGTGAGGGATGGACTAGAGGGTGAGCAGGAAGAGGCAGTCGACTCTGAAAGTACTGTCTCTGTCAAAATGAGGGATGAGGGTGTTGCATCTGAAGGTGTTCAAAGCCCAATCAGCCGGACTACTCACCATAACCACCAGTCCAGTGGTCGAAATAACCCCAACCATCCACTCCGTCTCCCCTCTATGAGAAACAGTTTCATTCCACGGGGGAATCACCTCATACACCATCACCCTCTCACTCGGAGAGAGGTTATGTTGAATCAGGTCACATGTCGCCCCCCGTGACCAACCCTCCTCTGACCACAACTCACCCCACACCCCATATCACATCGCACGATGCCTCCGTGGCGTCTACTCATAAACAAGCCGCCTTCGTGGCGGCTCCCCAATCTTCCGGATCTAAGCTTCCCGTAGATGAGCCGGGCTGACCCTGACGTCCATCTCGGGATCACAACGGCTGCTATCCGTGCTGCCGGACTTGTTACCCGAGCTGACCCTGACGCCTTTAAGACAGCTTCCGAAGAGCAGCATACAACCCTTTTCACTTTTCTCAAGGGTAAGGGTGTTGCTTCTGAGGAACCGCCACCAAGTACCGGATCAGTCCAACATCAAATAGCCAATCTCTCCGAAAAAATGGACAACCTTACAGGCCTAATTCTTCAAATCCAGGAGCAGCTAAACGGCAGAATCGATCGCTTGGAGTCTGCTGTAATTGAACTTCAATGTCGTCCTCAGGCTGAAACCCTCAAACGAAACATAACGATCAGGACGACCCTGATCATCATGAGGAGGAGAAACGCAAAAGGGTTCAGTCTGAGGGCGAGATGTTAAGTGTAGGGGGAGCAGAAGCAGAAGCAGGGTCAGAACAACAAGGGTTTGGGGAAGAGAGTACGGGGGCTCAGGAAGGCCCAGCTCCGTTAGATCCACTATCAGCCATGGAGGAATATGATCCCATTTCCAAAACATTTGAGGTCATATTGGTGTCTGATACAGACTCCGATACTGACCAAGACTATCTTTTGACAATCCCCAAGCCAGAGCATGAGTCACCCCAGAAATCATCATCTACGTTTGAATTTTTAAACTCCCCAACTCATGTACCCCAGCAAGAAATCCTTTCATCCATTAAAACTCCCTCCACCACTCAAACAGAAATCTCACAAGTCCAACTTTCCCCTACAGTCCAAGAAATCCCAACAGCCCAATCAACTCCTCCAGCCCAAACTGCCGAGTCTTTAGGTCCCAGAACCGTGGACTGCTTTGGTACTAGGCCTGAAGCAACTCCAAGGCATGATGTAAATGATCTTGAATGGGTTAGATGGTACTCAAAGGGTAAAGTACATACTCTGACTGAGGTGGAAAAAGAAGAATTAAGGCTGGACCCGAGGGTTCGCATTCTGAAACTACTTGAAGCTCCTCCCGCCGAGCTAGAAGAACCTCTGGTCCAGGGTTTAAAAGATTTTTTGAGGAATTTCCCTGCTGAGGAGTTTCAAAGTCCCTATCTTGAAGAAAGATTCAAGACGGTTTTTCGAAAGAGGCCTGGGTCATTCAGCAGACGTCTTCTAATGGTTATATCTGATGCATCCTGAGCTGAACAGGCAGAATACAAGAGAGCTCGGGTGTTCAATCCTGCATTCGAGGTTCTTCGAGAAGATGGATCAGTTTAGTTTCTGCATGAGAATGACCTGGATTTTGTTAACGTAGATGACATTGAGTTTCTGCACAACAAACTGAAGAACATGATCAAGAAACGATTAACTCATGTCACTGATGTTGCCACACTGACTAAAACCATGAATCATCGATCTATTATCATGTGCTTAGGAGATTTCCAAATGGCAATTGAGAGCTGTATGGTAAAAGTCGGACACAAGGCCCCAAAACAAGACATCTTCCTCCTAGATCACTTTCAAACTTATAAAGTTCTGATGGGAGGACAGCAGGGGATCATCTTTTTGAATCAGATAGGGCATAAAAGGTACATACGCATTGAAGACTTGCCTTGCTATTCTGATGGTACAATCAGATTGATCAGAGCCGAGCTAAATAACCGACTACAAGAAGACGATGCACAACCAATCTCTGAACTCAAAAGAAAACAAAAAGAAATACAAGACATGCTCTGCGCAATAGAACTTCTAAATGACAGGTTGCACCTTAGGCAAGTGACTAGACGATTTGAAGTCGTCCTCGGCCTCAGAGAACATGTAGAGCAGGCCTGTCATCGTCCACAGTGATCGAAAAGGGGGAGATTGTTAGATATTAAATTTCGATCTTGTGGAATTTATTTTGTAATAATTAGTTTACTTTATTTCCATGTAATTTATTTCTTGTCTTTTCGTTTATTTGTAATTCTCTTTAGTTTTAGGAGTTGAGAGGATGTTTTGTAATTCTTGGAAAGTTAATTAAATGATTTAAGGGAAACCCCATCTAGGGTTTCCCACACACACAATCACAATTCAGAAAAGCAATTGAGAGCCGCCACTTTTCTCTGACATTCTTCTTCAATATTCATTTCAATCATTGAGTGAAATCATTCTTTTTGTCTTGATTATTGTTGAAATCATTTCTACGAGTGCTTATTATTACTGGGAATCAATTACAACAGAAGGTTTTGCTGACTGAGGTAAATTGATGGAGAGAATTCTGATTTTATGTGTCCGTGATGGCTGTTTAGAGTCTAATATTTTAGCATATTCCATTTCAAGCTCCCTACACTCTGCTATACTTTCTAGCTTATGCTCATTGTAATACTCATTGAGTTCCATTGGGTCCTTACAAGTTAATGTTGACAAATGTTGTTGTACAATATCATCAATAGAGCCTATCATATAACATTTATAATCCAATGGTCCATTCGGCACACATTGTTAAAGACATTCAATCTAAGCTTCTGATTTCCAAATGCGATGTCTAAAGCACCCGTTCTGCAATTAATTTGAGCATTGATTGTAGCTAGAAAAGGATAACCTAAGATGATTGTTGGTTGACTTTCTTTGTAAGTATTATCCAAATCTAAGACTAAAAATTCCACTGATAATAAAAGTATTCAGATTTAACAATCACATCATATAACATTCCTGTGGAAGTTTGGTGGATCTCGCTGCTAGTTACAAGATGACATCTGTTGTTTGCAACGTGCCTAAATCGTGTTGATCAAATAAATTTCTAGGCAGGATGTTCACACTTTCCCCTAGGTCTAGAAGTGATTTATTAATCTGAACATTACTGATAGCGACCATTATTAATGGGGATCCTGGGTCCTTCAACCTAGGCAGTAATGAACTAGTATTAACTGCACTAACTTGTTCAGTCAGATTTATCTTCTTATGAAAAGAGACTTTAAACTTTTGCTTCTGTATACAAAGATCTTTTGAGAATTTAGGGTAAGATGGGACTTGTTGTATAGCATTAATTAAAGGGATATTAAATTTAACTTGGTTAAATACATCCCATAAATCTTCTGTTTTCAGTCCCCTCTTCCCATAAGGAAATGATGCTAGATTTTAAAATCCAAAAGATATGATGTAGATTCGGTATTTGAATTGCTCTCCCCAACTTTAGCATTAACTGGTTTATCAGCAACTTAGTCCTTAAAGTTTACTTTCTTAAGTTTTCTTTCTTTCTTTGACACTAACTTGGGTGGTTCTTTTTTGTAAACATTCTACACGTCTTCATCTGTCTTTGCTTCCTTAGGTATTTATATCTTATTATCGACCTTCTTACCACTTCTACGTGTGGTGACCTTAACAACTTCATTGACTTCATACTTCTTCTCCTTTGATGTGATGGGTTGACCGTGGTGTTTCTTGGAATCTTACATTCATCTACTTTAGTTAAGGACTCTACAATTTGTCCCATTTGGCGTTCAAGCATCTCCATTGTTTTAACATGTACCATGGATTGTTTTTTCATGAATTCCTTGAACTCTGAGAGTTCCTTCGACTGACCATGTGTTGGTCTTCCTTCAGAATCATCTCTGAGCCTTGGTTTTTATAGTATCGATCATCCTTGGAGGTCGAGGTTGATCCATATTGGAATTCTCGATTTTGTTGACGAGGTTGCTCATATCTTGGCTTTGTGGAAGCTTCTACCTCTTGATTTTCCCTCCAACTGAAAGTTGGATGTTTCCACCATCCCGAATTTTAGGTATTCTCGTATGGATTGTCACGTTCCCTTCTTTGCCGATAGCCAAAGGCTTCATTAGCATATTCTTCACGAGGGAGCGAATGTGGACAATTTTCAGAATCATTAGCTGGATCTCCACATGTGACACAACAAGCTTGTGCCACAAACCTTCCCTATTCCTTTCATTATCAAGTCCATCATTTTGCTTAGTTTGGTCTTGTTAGATTTGACTTCTCATTTCCATGCATTGTCAATGCCCACTACTTGGACTTCAAAGCTACTTTTCGAACCTGCGTGGACTTTTAATCCCTTGCTCATTTGAGTTTAAAATTCCCACGCCTCGTCATCCTCTTTAGCCAGAAAAATTTACTTGAAGTGACTGTGATCATAGTCCTACATTCTTGATTAATCCTATCGAAAATATTTTTGATCAATATCCATTTAGGTATTTCGTGATGTGGGCAAGTTCTTAATAGCTCATTAGGCCTATCAAATGTTTCATGGAATTGGTCTCTACGCTTTTGCTTAAATCTAGTGATTTCTTTCCGTTTTTCAGAGTCTTACTAATTGGGTAGTATTAAGTTAACAATTCTTTTTTCATTTCATCCGGACAAGTTATACTATCAGTAGGTAAGGAAACAAACCAATTCTTAGCCTTTTCTTTTAGGGAAAAGTGAAATAGCCTAAGTTTGAGTGCATCTATAGTCATTCCCTTCACATGATTGGCCTTGCCTATAGCCGTGAACTCCACTAAATGCTCATACGGTTCTTCGCTTGGTGCTCCACGAAACACCGGTATGATGCTAAATAAATGTGGTTAGATCTTAGGCTCATTATCATTGATTCGATAAAGGATAGGAGATGGATCAGGGATATCACCAGGCCTATAATGTGATTCTATCGTGTGTCTCTCTCTCATCACCTTAATATCTTGTTTAACTTTCATTAATATTTTCTCAGTCTCTTCGCCCTCTGATTTCAGCGTCTGTTCAATGAATAACATCGTTCTTATCTTCGTTGGCCTGCTTCATAGCCCTTCTATTCCATCTTGCGGCTTTTTCTATTTTCGGGTCAAATTTCGTAGGTAAAATTCTACCAAAGTATCATGTGTGCATAAACCTAAGAGATCCTGATGAAGTGCTGGAGTTTTTTCTTCTTGGTGAGAATCGCTGCTTGCATCACGATTCTCTTATTTAATAATTAGTATAATTAAAAGCAGTACTAAATAAAGTAAAGCAATAAAGAATTAAAATTTTGATCTAAAGAAAGAATCAATAAAATACTTACTAATTACGAAAATATGTATTATAAGCGCAACTGCCAAAAAAATAAAAATTTGAACGTGCTTCGTTAAGTCGTCAAAAATAACCACCAAATATCTTCAAATATACGGTAAATAAGGATCATCTCCACAGGGAGGGAGAGGTTATATAACACGTATTCGAGCGACTAGGATTGCGAAATTCAATTGTTTATGATATAAATTGCTTGCGAAAGAATATCAATGACTTTTACAAAAATTAGTTAATCTAATTGTTCTACACTAATGTAAACATAAACCTAAGTTTTAACAAATATAGTGCAAAATAACAACCACTCCAGGATTTGACACTCAGCATTCGTAATTTTGTTCATCAACAATTAATGGACTTAATAGACATAAACTTAGAATCATTATTAATATCAGTTATCTTAGGCATAGCGCATGTCACTTTGACGACTCATCTTAGCTAGATTATAACTCGGCATGAATAATAACTCAACAATGAACTATCTTACACATCACAAACCAAATTAATACCAATCATAATGTTTACACTCAAACATAGATAGTTCAACATACGTAAACATAAATAATTGTTCATAAACGTAAATACTTAGCATCGTGGTTTCTTCGGGAGTGATTACTCTGAGATTAGATAGACATCATGTATGAAGTGCACAAAGATTGTTGACTCATCATCACTCTACGTTGTAGGTAATCTCTTGTATTTGTCGTAGCACCGTACTCACACAAACATAGGCAAAAACTAGGGTTTTCCTCTCAAAGATGCGTCTTTAAAATCGTTAGACGTGTTTGATATTTATAGGCAAAATTTATAACCCTAAAAAATCCACAAAATATAATTTTATGGGTTGAGCGCAGCACAGGCCTACATCCTCCCCACTTTGCGCTTTGGTCTGCGACCTGTATGTGCTCCAGGGTACACTCCTTTTTGTAAGGTCACCTCTATCACGCATCTGATCTTGACGCGACGCCGTCCAACGAGTGCGGAATCCTCGTTAGTGGCTTAACGGATCGATCACGCATGGAAACCCGGAGACAAACACAATGATAGTTGATACAACGAATGACCCCACACGATGTATTTCTCCAAAACAGACTCTCTGAAACGTTCTAGCTCGCACGTGCACTTGCAAAGGCTCTGAAACTCGTATTTCTCAAAAAGTCACTAAATAAAACGAATTAACACTTAATTATACTAGTTAAGTTCGAATGTAACTTGATAAGTTCGTTTAGGTCCAAGCCCACGAACAATACCCTACGAACTTAGCTTCACTAAGTTCTTCTGGGTTTGGATAAGTTCGAACCTTAGCCTTAGAACTTATTCTTCGAACGTATTCTAGAACTTATTCTAGAACTTATCCTAGAACTTATTCTAGAACTTATCCTAGAAGTTATCCTAGAACTTATCATGATAGTCTAGAACTTAACATGCAAATGAAGACATCATACATAAATGTGAATTAACACACACATAACTTGTATTAATAAAGCTTCATCCATTACAAATGACTATCTATTACATATCTAGACTGCTATCGTCACACAGGTTGTACCAACAGACTGCCCTTTGACGATAGCTTCTAGTAAGATATTCATTAATCTATAGAACTAGGCTTATTCAAAACACTACCTGCATGAAGTCCCTATTTGACGCAAACCTTTACAACTTTCTGATACTTTCTGCCTTCAGATTTCAAATGCTCATCAAAAGAAATTTCCTGATCATGAAGCTTGAGCAGATCATCCTTAGACAAGTTGACTTGGTGCAAGGGATCATACACTTTGAAAATCACCTTTTCTTCCTCCTTTTCCATAACAGGTTCACACGTCTCACTGTCCACATACCACCAATTAAGTTTACCTAACACATCTTGTGGCATTGGTTTTAGAGGCACTTTCTTTAGGCATCTAACTAGCTTGTAATACATTTTCATCCAAGGCCTTCTAGTTAGAGGATCTATCCTTGTATGATCCATTATTCTCTTGCCTATTCACGGATTGAGTCTTTCAAACTTCCTAGACCTCCCTTCCCTTCGAATGATCTTAGCAATGATTTCAGCGTAGGGATCGTCTGCGATGTTGACAAGCTCCTTCCAGGCTAAGGCCTTTATCTCACACTTGGGCAAGGAGTTGAAGTCCTTCAGCCTTCTCCTCAGATATTGAAGTCCATCCTTTCTCTTAATAATGAAAAGCTGCAGTTCTTGATCATAGAACCAGCTGAGTATGCTTCCAGATAGTTTTCCAGGACTAGGCATTTTCATTTTTTCTTTCAACGTCAAAGCCTTCTTCTTCTCTTCAGTTCTGAACCACAACTTTCTCTTTTCTTCGTTTGTGAGTTCCCTATCAGGCACTTCAAATTCTGATTCAGCATCCAAGGCAGCTTTAAGCACCTCTATGTCATTCACATTCTGGTCTTCAGTTGTATACGCCTCTGTGATAGGTTCCTTCTGTGTAACAATCTCATCAACTTCGTCTTCTTCGTCTACCAACACTTCATTGTCTAATTTCAAATCTGTAACTTCTTCTGGAATAAACTCACCTTCGTCAAGATCTTCTAAATCGTCTTCGAAATCAAACATTACTTCCTCTTCTTCTAAATTGGCCAAGGCTCCTATCATTTCTTATTGAATAAATTCTGATGCTTCTGGAGCCTTGCCTTTTTCTGAGCCTGAGCCGGATGATCCAGGCTCCCCCTTGAATCTCAGCTTGCTGAGCAGTCTCATGTGGAAGATCTGCTAGCTCACTATCTTTTTGTTGAGCGTCAATGTCACCTCCTTCATCATCTCTGCGACTCCCCTTTAATTGATCACCCCTGCAACTACTCTCCCCCTGAGCTGCAAGATCTTTCAAAATTTGCTCTACTAGGGTCTGAAAAGTTAAGATTTGAGATTGCTTGGAAGTCATAGTTTCATGTTGGGCAGTCACTGTTTGTTGTAGCTGGACATTCTGCTACTCCAAGTGAGAGTTGTGTTGTTGTAGCTCATTCATTGCTTGTGAAAGGTGAAAGATTTGGATTGTTTGGAGATCTACCTTGGCTTTCAATTCTGAGAAGCTTGGGTTGTCAGTAGATGGAACGGAAGTTGATGGAGTAGTTGTTGAAGTTGATGGAGTAGTGGTTGATGTGAATGGAGCGGCGGTTGCGGCGGATGGAACGGAAGTAGAGGTGGATGGAGCTTCTCGCGCTAGCCGTTGGCGCTTGGCCCTTTGCTGCCTTGTGATCAAGGATTCTTCTTCCAAAACAAAATCTTGATCACCTTCATCTTCATCTCTGAGAGCAGGACGAGTTATTTTCCGTCGGCTCACAACTAGCCTTGATCCATGTCTTGCAAAAGAAGTTTGTGGATTGACGGCTTCCATTAACTCTTCTTCGGAACTTGAATCTGATTCGGATTCGGAAGTCGTTTCTACATGACCTTCAGTTGCTTCAGGCGCTGTGGCTGGGGGCTGATAGTCATCAATTTCCCTGAAAATATCGTCCATATCGGAAGGCGGCTCCAAAATGTTATGTACAAGCTCCTCAAATATATTGTCCTGAGCTACTGCGCCTTGCGCAAAATTTTCTTCCAAAGTCTACATCCAAGGGTCAACCTGGGGTCCCGATGTGGAAGCCCCAGCTGCCGCTGTCGCTGTACTTGTAGGAGGGACTTCCCGAGCAACCGGTGCTTGCTGAGCCGGTGCTTGATGTTGAGGCTGATCAATTATCCATTCGTCTCCTTCTTGAGCGACAAAATCAAGATCAATAACTGCTCTGAATAAAGGAGCTACTTGAGGCCTCACTTGTTCTGCCCTTCTTGCTTTGTGGGATTGGCAGTCTGCAAAAATGCGCTTATCAATGGCAGCTACTGCAGTTTGTTCTGGTAGAGTTGGTAATTTTGGCAGAAAATGTCTTATGATCATCATAATGAATCTTGGGTACATCAAGAAACATTTGCGGGCTGGAGCTGTGATTTGGTGAACAAACTCCCCGAAGAAAAACCCTGAAAAACTGAACGGCTTGTTGTAAACCAACGAGATGATCCCTAATTGCAGCTTGGAGACCATCGTGTCTAAACCGGCCTTCTTTGGTGCAAAACAGACCATCATCACATGCACTAGGTATCTCCATTGGCCAAGAAATCCACTTTTGACATAGGACGCTTTCGTTATATCCTGAGCGTGTCCCATCCTCAGGAAGGTCGATTGCCTAATGGGAGCTGGAAAGTCAATGGGGCCATCTTCTTGATCGATTGTGCCCAACTGCAAAATAGTTCTTAAATTTTCAGCTGAAAACGCGATCGGTCGGCCACCAATTGTAGCCCTCAGAAGCGTTGGAACTGCAAAGTTGTCCACTTGCAAGCTTTTGCCTTAACTGGCGGACGTACAGTAGAATAATCATCGGATTATGCGTCAGAGCATACGCAACCCGTGATTGAGACAGGAATTCCAACATCTGTCGGTATGGTTGTGCCTCTACTAATTGAAGATCTACCGCCATGATCATATTGTGCTTGTTATAGAAAGCACAATCTGCCATTTCTGCACACAAATCAAACATTTAAAATGTTAGAATTCAATTCTGGAAAAATTTAAGTTATTCGAACTTGATTAAGTTCGAACTTGATTAAGTTCGAATTTAAACACCTTCGAACTTACTTAAATTCGAGAATATAAGTCCTTTGAACTTACTTAAGTTCAAACAGTCTATTGACCTTCGAACTTATTTAAGTTCGAAAATCATTTTTGAACATGTTTGTCTTCTAACTTATAGATATTTTAAACAAGTTCGAAGACTTGACAAGTTAAAACCTTGAAGAACAAGTTCGAAGCCTGTTAGAACAAGTTCGAAGTCGGCTTATAAAACATCAATATCATGATTTTAATCTATTTAGACTTAAAAGACTAATGAATCTAGTCCTAATGGGTTCTAAACTACTAATCAAGGTTATTGAGAATTAATTTTAAGTTTCATAGCCTAAAACTTGTGATTTAAACCACCTAGTTGTTATATTAAACTCAAAATTATGATTTTTATGCCTGTAAAAGACCTAAAAAACACTTACTTAGTTGATTAAAAACACCTAAGTATATGAGTATGTTCGACGTAAAGTGGAAAAACTCGAGGAATAGTCTTCAAATTCGAAAAACGATAAGTTCGAGATTATGTTCAAGATCGCCTGTTTATGTTCGTGAGGATTCGTTCGAGAGTAGGTGTATTAAATGAACACTGTTGACCTATTTATATCCAAACTACTTCGAACTTACTTTAAGTTCGAAAGTGACTTCGAACTTAACTGTTTGTTCGAACTTAATTGAAAATTTTGAAAAATATTTGAATAAAATCCAACTTTTTTAACTTTTTCATTATACGGAACTTTTTCAACTATGCGAGACAATTACACTAAGCAACAGATTATCACGCAATTTTGTTTCTTCAACTAAACATGCATCCTAGTAACTTTGACCTCGTTCCTATTTATTAAAAATAAAATAATCTAAACTGAAATAAAATAAAATTAAATAAAGTAAAATTAAATTAACTAAAAATTAATTTAAAGATAAAACTATACTAACAGAATATTTTTGCGAGATACTCAAAGAAGGTTCAATCAGATAGCAGTGTCAAACACACTTTCAGTATTACACTCTCACACTTAGAAATTTGTATTCCTTTGATTGTTTGTCGTGACATACATTCCAAGTCGATTGTCGGTATGTTTTTCCTTTTAAACATTCAACACTTAGGAATTTCCTTTGGCCTTTTTAGTTATCAAGAAACTACCGTACGTGTCCAGTACTTAGACATACTTCTATGATCAAGGCAGACACACAATGACTATGACTTTTCGGTATTTGCAAATTATCTTTAAAAGGCAAATATCGGACACATATCTGTATTTACATACAACAAAGTGTTTTAGTTTGTCTTAGAGTTATTCTCATGTTAGCAAGACAACGGTGACAGGTTTGTACTTACGTACAACAAAGCAACTTATCTTGCTAGTTCAAGTCAAAACAGCGGTGACAGGTTTGTACTTACGTACAACAAAGCGACTTGTTTTGACTTTCCTTTTCTTTACAAAACTTTTTCTTTCTTTGATTAAGATGTATTTTGATGAAGCTATACATCCCCAGATAAATTTGCATACCTCATTCATAGTCATTGTCTGTATGTCTCTAACATAGAAATTAAGACCTTTTGGTCATACATCTAAGTTACTTACACATAAGACATTTTCTTGATTATTTTATTAGCTTTACAGAAATTCTTCATGTCTTATGCCTACCAACATATCAGGCAAAAATATGTATATCACTTAGATTTTATGGTGCATTATGTGTGAAAGCTTAACACTTAGAGTTTGTTAGACTGTGCTAATTTTCGTCACTTTGAACCTATGACTCTAAGACTTCTCTCATTTTTCAATGTTCTCTTTTTTTGAAATTTTTATGGTTTACTCTCTATTTTCTTTTGTTTTTCACTTTTAAGTAAAAGAAACTGATAAACTAGACTAATAACTTAAAATTTTAAAGGAAAGAAAGAAAAAAGATCTACTAAAGTCAAGTTACTCCGGATTACGCATGTCATTTAGTTGGACTAACAATTCAAAGTGTGACCTATCAAATGCTTTTGTGAAAAGATCTGCATTATTGTCTTCCGTTGGAACTTTTACCAGTTTAATCAAGTTTTTCTCATCCCAATCACGTATATAATTATGTCTTATGTCTATGTGCTTAGTCTTACTATTTTAACTGGATTATTTGTTATGGAAATAGTTGACTCATTGTCTATAAGTCAAACTGTAATCCCGCAATTGTTGTTGAAGCCACAGAACCTGTGAACAACAACTACCAGCAGCTACATACTCGGCCTCGCACGTTGATACGGCTACCGAAGTTTGTTTCTTGCATTGCCAGGATACTAGCCTCCCTCCAAGGAACTGACAACCTCCAGTCGTTGACTTTCTGTTCAAGCTACACCCGCCATAGCTTGAATCCGTGTAAGCCTCCGATTCCAGATCTCCATCAGCATGATACCAAAGTTCCAGCTTCGGTTTCGACTTCAGGTATCTCAGAATCCGCTTCACGGCTTTCATATGCATTTCCGTCGGATTAGCTTGAAACCTGGCACAAATACACACAGCAAACATTATATCAGGTCTAAAAGCAGTTAAATACATAAGTGACCCGATCATGGCCCGATATAAAGTCGGATCCACATCAGTATCACTATCTGTACGCGGTCCGAGATTATGATTTACTTGAATCGGAGTACTGAAATGCGTGGTAAGCTTTGTTCCTTCCATCCCGAAGCGCTCTAAAATGTCGTAGACATACTTCGTCTGATAAATAAACATTCCATCTTTCCTTTGTTCAACTTGTAAACCGAGAATGAAATTCAACTCTCCTATTGCACTCATCTCAAACTTCGACTTCATGACCTTTTCAAAATCCTTGCACATATGCTCGTTTGACGACCCGAAGATGATGTCGTCCACATACACTTGTACCAGTATAAAGTCTTCACCTTTCCTTTTAACGAATAGAGTACTATCAATTCTCCCTCTCTCAAACCCATTGTCTAAGAGGCGAGTTGACAGTGTCTCATACCAAGCCCTAGGTGCCTGATGCAATCCATACAAAGCCTTATCAAGTCGATATACTCTGTCAGGATACTTGGGATCAGTAAACCATGATGGTTGCTCGACATAAACCAACTCCTTCACCTTGTCGTACAAGAAGGCACTCTTGACGTCGAGTTGATATACTTTAAACCCTTTGAAGGACGCGAAAGCTAGAAACAATCGAATCGCCTCAAGCCTCGCTACTGGTGCAAACACTTCATTATAGTCTATCCCCTCTTCATGGTTGAACGCTTTTACCACGAGTCTTGCCTTGTTACGCATAACTATGCCCCGATCATCCCGTTTGCACTTAATACCCATTTGGTCCCTGTAGTAACTTCTCCTCGAGGCAACGACACTAACTCCCACACTTCAAGCTTTCTGAACTGTGACAGTTCCTCTTGCATAGCTTCAACCCAAGAATTGTCTTTCAGAGCCATTTGCACTTTCTTTGGCTCTACTTGTTTAAATGAAACACGTGTATAAACATGTGTGAAACGCCTCGTAGTCATTGATCATCGATAACAACACTGTGTTACTATTCACACTACTCCTAGTTCTCACACCGGCATGTGGATTCCCTATGATATCCTCGATTGGATGATCCTTATTTATTCTCAATCTCTCAATTTCATCGACTTGAAGATTATCTCCCAAATTCGATCCTATATCACCTACTGGGGGTATGACTTCAGACGGAATAACTTCTTCCTCATGATCACTATCTTCGGAGGTAGAATTACTTTTCTGTTTCTCATTTGTAGGTAATTCAGGTTCATTATCTGCTGGAGACCCATCTTCTGTCGTTGTAGTCTTAGATGTTGATGGAATGCTTAATTTTGGAAAACCTCTATCCTCGTCGTTGAGATTCAATGATGAGAAGTCATTTTCCACAGAACCTGCATTTCCACTAAACGGTATGTTAAATGATTCAAACACAGAGTCATAATCAAATAACCATTCTGGACCAGTTTGGGGTACATGTAAATAACTTGTTACGTCAATGTTAAACACAATTTCAACCGTACCATTTGTTTTGTTAAAAACCCTCTTGTTTGGTGAATTAGGAACATAACATAGGAAGTATCCTTCGTCAGCCTTTTCACCAAACTTAGGTTGATGTTTTGTTTTCAATAAAGTACACGGTACCCCAAATGGTTCAAAGCCAGTCAAATTTGGTGGTCTTTTGTTCAGGACTTCATAACAGGTTTTGTTTAGTGATTTGACAGTAAGGACCCTGTTTAATACATGACAGGAGGTATTCACTGCCTCCCCCTAAAACATGGTAGGAAGCTTTGAATCCGAGAGCATGGTCCCTGCTGCCTCAATCAAAAGTCTGTTCTTACGTTCTGCTACCCCATTTTGTTGTGGCTCATAAGGTGCGCTAAATTTATGCACTATGCCTTTAGTTAGGCAATATACACCAATTACGTCATTCTTAAACTCTATTCCGTTATCACTCCAGATACATTTTACCCTTGTCCCGTATGAGTTCTCGACTTGGTCTAAGAACCCAATCAGCGTGCCTGTTGTTTCGTCCTTTGTACCTTAATAGAAAACCCAAGAGAAACATGAGTAATCATCAGTAATAACTAAATAGAACCAACTATCACCTATGCTCCTTTTGTTGATTGGACCGAAGAGATCCATATGCAGCAAATCGAAGGTGGAAGCGATTGAGTTTTGAGTCTTTGACTTGTGTGACTTCTTATGTTGTTTTCCCTTCTTGCCCGGTACACACTTGTCTTCGAACTGAAAACTCTTCAGTGGAACACCTTGCACAAGGCCATTTTTCATGATGTAGTTCATCTTCCTTAGGTGCAAGTGTGCCATGCGTCTGTGCCACAGCAGAGATTCGGATTCTGAAGCCTTTGATAATAGACAGATTGTTCCCATCGATGAATCTGCTACACTCATGTCCATCATGTACAAATCATTCACCCTTGGGCTCTCATCATAACCAATTCTTCAGGTATCTTGAATCCCGGCTTCAGCACTAACGCTTCTTTTTCAGTAAAGATAAGTGAATTCTTCTTATCATAGTTCTGAGAGACACTAATGAGATTGTGATCAAGTTTATCAACATGGTAAACTTGATCAAGAGTGATCATCCCATTAGTGACTACTCCTATTCCAGTGATATTTCCTCCATTGTTCCCAGCAAATGATACAAAACCCTTGTTCCATCCCTTGAAGTCTGTCTATAGGCTTCTTTCCCCAGTCATGTGACGAGAGCAACCACTGTCGACGAACCATTTGTTGTTAAGACCTGTAGTTAGCTCCTGCACATAAAAGAAAACAACTTAGTTATCACGGGGAACCCAAGCCATGACTGACTTGGTGATACCATTCTCATCCACATACTTGAACTCTTTAAAATACCCATCTCTCCTTTCAGGTGACTTGGGTTTTTTATTAAGAACTTGTTGTGGTGCTGAGTAATTAACATTCACTCTTGGCCTTTGGGCTGTCATTTGTGGTTGAGCCCTAGAATAATTTCTATTATAGTGCATTTCATTGTTATATCCCTGGGCTCTACCTGGTGTCTGTTGTCTATTAGGGGTATGTGACCTAACTGGAGTGTAAGTCCTCCTAGGTGTTGTACTCCTATAGACTTGTTGTGGTCCTGACCTAGATTGACTAGGGACTCTATTCGGTGAATTAGTCCTAATCACTCCATTCTGTCTTACAGACACCGGTATTTGTTTAGCAGCTACCCTAGGTGTTGCATTCAAGTTCTTCTCAGTATGTTGAGAACTACTTGTACTTGCAATATTAGGTACTGACTTTAAGGATGGTAGGTCTGGCTTCCCTACTATCGGTGTATACTCTACTTTCTTATAAGGACAGCTAGACGCAACGTGACCTTTCTCATGACATCTGAAGCAAGACATTTTATCAATTGTAAAGTCACCTCTGTCACGGATCTGATCTTGACGCGACGCCGTCCAACGAGTGTGGAATCCTCGTTAGTGGCTTAACGGATCGATGACGCACGTAAACCGGAGATAAACACAATGATAGCCAGTACAAGAAATTACCCCACACTGTGTATTTCTCCAAAACAGACTCTCTGAAATGTTCTAGCTCGCACGTGCACTTGCTAAGGCTCTGAAGCTCATATTTCTCAAAAAGTCGCTAAATAAAACGAATTAACAGTTAATTATACTAATTAAGTTCAAACTTAACTAAATAAGTTCGTTTAGGCCCAAGCTCACGAACTTGTCCAATACCCTACGAACTTAGCTTCACTAAGTTCGTCTGGGTTTGGATAAGTTCGAACCTTAGCCTTAGAACTTATTCTTGAACTTATTCTAGAACTTATTCTAGAACTTATCCTAGAAGTTCTCATAGAACTTAACATGCAAATGAAGACATCATACATAAATGTGAATTAACACACACATACTTGTATTAATAAAGCTTCATCTATTACAAATGACTATCTATTACATAACTAGACTGCTATCGTCACACAGGGTGTGCCAACACTTTTTCTTTGGCAGCCAATTTCCTTCTGTTCAGCACTTGTTTTGGGCGCAAACCTGAGCCTCGGATGCTGCAAATGGCCTCCAAATGAGCTCAAATTCGCACGAGTTGTCCTTGAGATCATTTCCAACATACATAATGAAATATGTCAACAATTTTGCATTCTAAGACATATTTTTAGTTTAAATGAACCATGAAAATATAACTCGATCATTAAGTGATGAACTTCGTGTAGGTTTCAAACTTCGGAACATTGGATTTCCGAACTTTGCACTATAATGGATCTGAACTTCGGAATCTAAGATCAATATTGGAAATAAATGTTGCGAGTTCCGAACTGCTAACTTATGAACTTCTGAATAAAACTTGCGATCTTCAGACTTAAAGGGGTTCTGAAGTCTGACATTTTAATTTGAAAATTTCACTGAAGTTATATGTGTAAAAAACTGAAATTGGGCCGTATAAAAAGTATAACAGATTCATTACGGTGTTCGGAACACACATTGACACAAGCAAAGCGGTTAAAGTCCGGATTGATAAACTATAAAGATTCAGGTCAAAGAAAAGATAAAGAAAAAAGTTATATTCGGTGTTGTGTAAGACCTTGTGGATACTTCCAGGTAATCCTTATTACAAAACCATCATGTATATGAGTTGTATGTTTGTCCTGGGCGATTATCATTATGTATGTATGGAAGGATGTTTCATTATGAGATTACATAAATTAGCACCAAATGTCAAATACTTTCGTGTCTTTGGTTGCAGGTGTTTCATACTGAATGAAAAAGATACTCTTGACAACTTTGACGCTAAAGGTGATGAGGCTACTTTCCTTGGATACTCCAAGAACTCGATTGCTTTCGGGTTTTTAAAAAATGAACGAGATAGTTAATGAGAGTGTGACCATCATATTTGATGACTTAGCTAGATTTAAACAATCGTGTCCAGAAACGGCCCCTATACATCTGTCTGAACCAATTCAGAAAAGTTCAACATCAATTGACTCTCCAACAATGACACTTGAGGAGTTAGACTTATCATTTAAATTCTTTAAGATTTCCCTAAATTTAACTCGGTGACCTCATTTGATGCAGATATCCCAAAGATAGTCAGCCAAGGATCTAAAGTCAACACTCCTATCGATACTGAGCATCTCCCAGCTAACAATGCACTAAACTCTCCCAGCTCCACATCTGAAGTAGACAATCAGACTCCGCTCCGAAAGACCACCCGAAATCAATACCTTTAGTTGCCTCAATATCTAAAGCGACCACCTCAGACTCCACACCAGTCAATGAGTCTGTAGAAAACTCGTACCGTTGCTTAGAAAGTCAATGAGTATGTTGAATGCTTGTTTGTGATCGGCATTAGTAAGTGCTTAAAAATACTTAAAAAAATGTTAAGTCTAAAAATATTCTAAGTCCTAGAAGCTTTATCCAAGATTTGTAACTTTCGGATGTGAGGACACTTAGAAAAATTTGAAGTGAGGTGTGTGTGTGTGTTTGTTATCCGAGAGTGGTAACTTTCGGATATGGCTTGAAATAAACAAGACTTAGAAAAATTTAAGTACTCTTGAGTGCTTGTAGTGTGACCCGAGAGTCGTAACTCTCGGATAGGCCTATGAAATCTTAGAAAATTTCAAGTGTTTGGAATCTTGCTTAATGATCCGAGAGTTGCAACTCTCGGATGGTTCTTAACCTGAAAAATTACTTGAAAATATTGAAGTTTTTAAGGTGGAATTCGCTAGTTGATACTCTCGAATTATACAAGAAAATAATTAGGCCCTAAGATTCACAATGGGATTCGAGAGTTATAAGTTTCGGATGCTACTATAAAAATCCACACAGACGTGATTTTTGAAAATTTTGAAGATTAGAACAAACACAGTTAACTCACAAATCTGAAAGATTTTCAAAATCAAAAATCTTTCTTTCACTAGTTTATGATTAAACAGAATGATGTTCACCCGAATCAATATAGTATGAAACGAGATTTTACCACAAAATGATCCAAAAAGCTTGATTTCCAAGATCAAATAGATGTGTTCTTCAAAGAACACGAAGAACAAGCAAGAACACACAACGGTTTTTCGGGAAAAAAATTCAGATCACTAATAACAGCATTTAAGATACGAAAACCAGCATGAAATTAGATCAAAAACACTTTAAAACCAACCTTTAGGTTCTGATACCAATAGTGATTCTCATTTATGTTAAACAATACTTATACGAATACCAAAAGCACATGAAGAACAATATGAATATATGATGAACAATAAGAATGACTTACAACAATATAATACGAAAGTTATAGTTCTGAATGAAAACCCAAAAAGCTGCAACACAATGATTCATACGTACATAGAAACCCTAAATTCTATCATACTTATAAGAATAGAGTCGTACTTGGACTCTAACACAACTACTTAAACCCATGTGTTGACCTTTCAAGGTATTTGACCCATTTACATCAAAGTTTAAATCTTTACACTTTATCTACAAAACTAAGTGTCAACTATTACAAAATAAACCCTAAAACTTTTACAACTCTAGATCTAACAATCATGATTCCGATGATCATCATGAGGGGCAGAAGAGACAGAGACTTAGGGATTCTGATAAGCAAATAGTGTTGTATTCTGAAAAGCAAAATGAAAGAGAGGGTACAAAGACTAGAATTGGATCTCAACAGCCAGCTGGTACTCAACAAAATTTGGAATTGATTCTTTATGGAGATGTTTCAATTCCAATGAGTATTCAGTCTGAATATGTAGAAGTTTTTCTTTTTGAATAGTACTGTGAATCCGACAAAGATGAAGATGTTTTGATGATTGAAGATGTTGAGGTTAAAAGAACTAAGACTAAAAATTTGAAACTGCTGAAAGTTCTGTGTTTGCTGAGAAGTTGGTTGAGAAAGAAGAGTTTGTAGACAATATTCTGAAAAAAAATGTGTTGGAATCTGAACATAAACCATCAGTTGAAAAGCCTGCTGTTGCTGAGTATAACGATTCGTTGTCTCAATTATTTGGATTACTATACAACCTTGAAACAAAGAATCTGATGAAAAGAGTGACAAGATTTGATGTGATGAACCAGACGTATGTGAGTGTCAAAGTAGAAAAGAAGATAATATTCTACTAATTTTCTTTGGTGAGCCAAAAGATGCTGAAGAAATTAAAGTGTCTGATGAGGAGCCTATGGAAAAGTTTTTAAATGAATACATTTTGGATGATGAAACCAATAAATAGCGTAGTCTTAGAAAGGCAGTTGAAGAGAGATTGATGATATGATGTCCTTGTTAGATAAGGAAGAACTGAATAAGAAATTGAATAAAAAGAAATTTCTGAAATTGTCCAAACATCAAAATGAAGAGTTCATCAAGAAGAGGAATAGATTTCCATTCATGGAGGATATTTTGCTAAGGAAAATTTTCTGTAAGAAGCAGGCGCCGCTTACTTTCTTAAAATTGTTTCGAGTGATTAAGCCTAATATGCTGAATATGGTGAACCATGCAAGTTTTACGCAAAACAAGGTTAAACCATTGGATAAAGTTCATGTGTGGCCAAGGTTTGTAGAGTTGAGAAGGATTGATAAGGATGGGTTTGTTAATATTTTCTATCCAGTGTTCACTCTATTGAGATCTGATCAGATAGAGTAGAAGTTCAGTGAAGCGGATTTCTTTCATGTGTTCATCGAAGACATAGAAGATCTGTTTCATGAGCTTTGTCACAATAAGAGAGAAGAAAACAACAAATTTGCATTGAAAGCCTTTTTCCACTTTATGCACACGAAAATAATTATGATGTCTATCCAAGACATTCAAATTAGAGCGGAACGAGGCATGCGAAGAATACATGTGACGGCACCGAGAAGTAAAAAATATTGATGCAAAGAGTTTCAAGTTGTTTGTGAATATGTAATCAGTGTGATTTATAAAAATAGGGACGGGCATAAAAAGGTTATAAGAATTTCTGAGCTGAACAAATATTCAGATAGAACTCTCAAAATGGTTATGATGTATTTGAGATGGATTCTAGATGAAGATAAACAAAAGAACTAAAGATGTTATGCCACCTAATGAGAGACTGATGATGTCTAAGTTTGCAGCTGAGATTGAAGTTCGTCTGAGTAGCCGACGCGTTATTAGAATATTCGAGAAGAAACTGGGCTACACGGAAGGCTACTAGACTTTAAATCAGAAAAAGGGAAGAATGTTGAGAAATTTATTTTGATTTATGTTTTTAAGGTCTAGGGACTGAACTGTAATTTCCTGAAAGTGCGTCTTTAGATAAATAATGTTTTCAAAGGTTTGTAACCTAAGATTTGTCATTTCTCACTCTTTAGCTCATTCTTAATTTATTTTATTTGACAATCATAATAAACTTTATCATTCATGCTTTATTATAAAAAATTTACAAATTAGATTACATTAGCTTAATCATTTAGTTTACCTGATTTTAAGTATAATTTAAATTTTAACACGACATATTTAAGGCTTTCACTTTTAATTTAAAATATATATAGAAAAAAACAAAAAAACCACGGAGAACCAGAAAGACGAACAACACAAACTGGGTTTTTAGGTTTTCAAAAGGGAAAATGACATCAAATAGCTCTAAACTTTCGACTTTGTACACATGTAAGGATCTAAAACTGAATAACCAAGATTAACTGATTTGAAATTTATCAGAGTATAAATCAATAATCTTGCTTTGAATCAAAGTTTAATTAAGAAGTTTGCGGAATAACACTTAATTATTTTAACAAAAACTTTCAGAACCAATGAAGCATAAAACATAAGAAGTAATCAAGACTGTTTGTATTGCTGAATTCAATGATTACAATCACCTCTAATCTGTTTTGATTAGACGAAGAACACAGACTGTTCTTAGGGTTTTACAACCTTAGAGGCTTAAGAAAACTTAATCAACAAAGCAATTACAGACTCAAAATATGCAGAAAACTTCTATTAACTTCTATACAATATTCTGTCTATTTATATTGCTTTTTGGACTTGTTTCCTTGAAGGACTATGACTTCTCTGATAGTAGATATGCTGGAATCTTCGTGTAGATATCTTTCCTGAAAATCAGCACTTTCTGTTTATGAAACTGTTGAGCAGCTTGAATCTCTTGACAGCATGAACTGAGCAGCTTGAGTTGTTTTACTCTGGCAGCTTGAACTTTTACACTGGCAGCTCGCGTTTCTTCAACTAGCAGCATGAACTTTGTATTTACATAAAAAATCTACTAACAGTCTGAGAAGTCTAACTAACAGCTTGAACATACTTAAACTATTTCCCAACAATCTCCCCCTAACTTAAATGTTGAAGACTTGGAACAAATTCATCCAGATGATCTTGAAGAGATGGATTTAAAGTGGCAACATGCAATGCTGACCATGAGAGCCAAAAGATTTCTGAAAAGAACTGGTAGGACCAACTTTCAAGCCAAAACAGAAGGCAAACCATCTTTTGATAAATCAAAAGTGGAATGCTATAAATGCCATAAGCTTGGTCACTTTGCCAGAGAATGTAGATCTCAAGGTCAACAGCCATCAAGGACTTCACAGCCCATCCAAGCTTCCTCATCAACAGCACTTGTCTCTCAAGAAGACAATGTGTTTGACTGGAGTGATCAGACAGAGGAAGAATTCCAAAATCAAGCACTTATGGCAGAAACATCAAATGTCTCCTCCACTGAACTGCCATCTGAGGTAAATTCTAAACTCTGCTCTCAATCATGCAAAAATATTGTTAAAAATACAGAGATCATAATGAGAGCATGTGCAAAACTCTAGCTAAGATGGAAGAAAGGAGATATGAATATATGCAAGCCATAGAAGATCTGGAAAAACAGATCAATGATTATAAGGATAATGAGATTCAAATGGGGTATGATAGAACCTATCATGAATGGGAGAAAAAGGAACTCAATAAGAAAATAGAATCTCTGAATAAAAAGGTAGAAGAGACTGAACAGAAGGTGTTAGAGGCTAATAAGAAACTAGAATCTGTTAACATAGATCTAGGAAACTCCAAGTTAGCAAATCAAAAGCTAGAACACCTAATGGAAGTTCAATTCAAAGATAGAGTGAAATCTCAGGTCAATCCCAAAGAAGGAATAGGATACAGAGCTACTCCACCTCCATATAATAACAAGTACATTCATCCAATGAGTGAAGTTGCTGATAGACTTGTCAATGAACCACTAGATGAGTCTATGACTATTGTAGATCCTATCCTTGATAACAGTCCTGAATTAAAAGAAGCTAAGAGTCAAAATAGAGACTGTGACACAAAGAGTGCACCCATAGAAGTCCAAGTTCCCAGTAAGAAAGGAAAAGAGAAGATGAGTGTATGCAATGCTACTCCACAAGTTTCTGTACATTCTAACTGTAACACTGCATCTTCATCAAAAGGAACTAAAAGAGGTAAACCTGTTTCTATCTGCACATGCCAAAAGCATGGTGTTCAAAATTTCCTAAACAACAGCAGGTAAGAGGAAACCAGAGAAACAAGAACCAGAAATTGACAGAAAAGTCTGGTGTTCCAATCCAAACTGTCAAAAGATGCTTTCACTGTGGAAGGAAGAATCACTTAGCCAAGGATTGTTTTTACAAACCAGCTGTTGCATAACAAACTGTGCATCACACAAAATCAAATCCTAAACAGGCAAAGCACTCAAAAGGGAAACCTTCCACAGCAGCTCCAAAGAGAACAGTTGATCACAGATTCTCAAAAGTTAATAAAAAACAGTCCACACATCAAAAACAAGTTTTGGCAAAGCCTAAATCAAGTTTTAAACAAATATGGTGTGTCAAGGACAAATCTGTTGCTCAAACTGCTAATGCAAAAGATCAGACTGCTAAGTCAAAATCTGATGTTGTTAGTGCAAAAACAGAAACTGTTAGCACTACAAACACAGCTCAAGCTGCTGGGCATCAAACTGGAGCTGCTAGTGAATCATCTGAGATTGTCAGAAGAAAAGATGATCAAAATAATTGGATACCTCATATTATCACTAAATACTCTCCAAAGACTCCATCAGTAGATCTCACCAAATACAAGAAGTCAAAAACAGTTTTTAGTTATGTCAATGTACAAGGCCAACCCAAAACCAATTTGGTTTGGGTTTACTCCACTACTAACTAAGCTGTTATTTGTGCAGGGCAACCACAGGTCTCCTCATAGAACAAGATGGCATCTGGACAGTGGATGCTCTAGGCACATGACAGGCAATTCTGAATGCTTGTCAAATTTCAAAGGTTTTGATGGAGGTTTTGTTGCATTTGGAGGCAACTCAAAAGGAGGTAAGGTTACAGGTAAAGGTACTGTTAATGCAGGCAACATGACATTCCATGATGTTCTGTATGTTGAACAGCTTAAGTACAATTTATTAAGTGTCTCTCAAATCTGTGACAAACAAAACATTGTTCTGTTCACAGATTCTGAGTGCATTGTTCTTTCAAAGGATTTCAAAATTCCTGAAAATCTTGTTTTACTTAGAACACCAAGAAAGGACAATGTTTACTGCCTGGACACAGCTCTCTTAACTAAATCAAATACTTTAAGCTGTTTAATATCCAAAGCATCATCAAATGAGTCTGCACTTTGGCATAGAAGGATGTGTCACATGAACTTCAAGTCCATGAATGATTTAGTTAAAAAGAATCTGGTAAGAGGATTACCACAAAAGGAGTTCATTTGTGATGATCATTGTGTAGCATGTCTTAAAGGTAAGCAACACAAAACTTCTCATAAGGCCAAAGAAGCAAATTCAATCTCATCTGTTCTTCAGTTGTTACATATGGATCTATTTGGTCCAACATCTGTTTTGAGTTTGAATAAAAGGGCATACTGTTTAGTTATTGTTGATGATTTCACCAGATTTACTTGGGTTTACTTTCTTAGGTCCAAAGATGAAACTGCTGAGCTAGTTAAGTCTTTTATCCTTAAGATAGAAAACCAATCCAATTCCAAAGTTAAGGTGATAAGATCAGACAATGGAACTGAATTTAAAAATCAAATTCTAAACAGTTTCTGTGAGTCCAAAGGCATTGCTAGACAATATAGTGCACCAAGAACACCACAGCAAAATGGTGTAGCTGAAAGAAAGAATAGAACATTAATTGAGGCTGCTAGAACAATGCTAGCTGATTCAAATCTGCCAATGACTTTCTGGGCAGAAGCTGTTAATACAGCCTGTTATGTTCTAAATAGGGTTCAAGTTGTCCAATCTCAAGGAAAAACTCCCTATGAGTTATTCCATAACAGAAGTCCCCTAATAGCTTTCTTCAAGCCTTTTGGATGCCCATGTACTATTCTTCACACTAAGACTCACTTAGGAAAGTTTGAGAGTAAGGCTGAAGAAGGATTCTTTGTAGGATACTCAACTCAAAGCAAAGCCTATAGAGTATACAACAGTGTGTCTAAAACAATTGAAGAAAGTGCCAATGTTGAATTTAATGAAAATACTGCGAATATCAAAGGCACTGGTCCTGCTTGGTTGTTTGATTTAGATTCACTAACAAATTCTCTGAGCTTTGTTGAGTATACTGCAGAAGCTGATGCATACAGGGTTGAAGCTGCTAACACGAATTCTCATGCTGCCAATACAATTTCTCATGCTGTTGGCACAAAGTCTCAGACTGCTGCAGATTCAACAAGTTGGGATGATTTCACCACTCTACCACTTCTGTCTTGTGATCCTCCAGGGGTCCTGAATGATACAAATTCAGATACTGAAGTGCCACTCCAAAGCTCTGAAAGAACAGCTCCTACACAACAGGAAACAGTCCCAGATTCAAGTCAAGCTGTTTCAGAAACTGAACCATTCACTGGTTCTGATGGAGATGATACAAACTTTGGAACCTCTTTTCAAACAGAGAGAGAGCCCACACTAAGAGTTCACAAGTATCACCTTCTCAATCAAATACTGGGTGATCCAAGCACTCCTGTTCAAACAAGGAAGATGGTTCACAATGAGACTGCTGCTGCTGAACAAGCAGTTCCTGAATTCAGTCTAGCAGCTTTTGAACATGCCTGTTTCATGTCTCAATTGGAACCCAAAAAGGCATCAGAAGCATTAAAAGATTCATCCTGGATTGAAGCTATGCAAGAAGAGCTTTTACAGTTCAAAATTCAGAATGTATGGACTCTGGTGGATCTTCCTAAAGGTAAGAGAGCAATAGGTACAAGATGGGTGTTCAGAAACAAGAAGGATGAGAGAGGGATAGTCATCAAGAACAAAGCAAGACTAGTAGCACAAGGGTACACTCAAGAAGAAGGAATAGATTATGATGATGTCTTTGCTCCAGTAGCAAGAATTGAAGCCATCAGACTATTTCTAGCATATGCAAGTTTCAAAGGATTTAAAGTGTATCAAATGGATGTTAAGTCTGCTTTCCTGTATGGGACAATTGAAGAGGAAGTATATGTGTGTCAACCTCCAGGTTTTGAAGACTACAAGTATCCAGACAGGGTGTACAAGCTAGACAAAGCTCTCTATGGTCTTCACCAAGCCCCCAGAGCATGGTATGACACACTGTCATCATATCTTTTACAGAATGGATTCAAGAGAGGCACTCTGGACAAAACACTTTTCACTAAATCCATCAAAGCTGAGATTCTTCTTGTCCAAATCTATGTTGATGACATCATCTTTGGCTCAACTAATGATAGGTTGTGCAAAGATTTTGAGGCCCTAATGCACAAAAAGTTTCAAATGAGTTCAATGGGGGAACTCACATTCTTTCTCGGGCTACAGGTTAAACAGAAGCCTACTGGTCTATTCATAAGTCAATCAAAGTATGTCAAAGACATATTGGAAAAGTTTGGCTATCAAGACACAAAGGTTGCAAGCACTCCAATGGATCCTCATAAACAGCTCCATACAGACAAAGATGGCATAGATGTGGATATTCATCTATACAGATCCCTTATAGGATCTCTCATGTATCTAACATCTTCAAGACCTGATATTATGTTTGCTGTCTGTGTGTGTGCTAGGTTTCAATGCTCTCCAAAGGATTCTCACTTGGTTGCTGTTAAAAGAATCTTTAGATATCTTAAAGGTCAACCACATTTAGGCCTATGGTATCCTAAAGACTCTCCTTTTGAACTAATTGCTTATTCTGACAGTGACTATGGTGGTTGCAACATTGACAAGAAATCCACAACTGGTGGATGTCAATACTTAGGAGCAAGACTGGTCTCTTGGCAATGCAAAAAGCAAACAACTGTCTCCACATCATCCACTGAAGCAGAATACGTAGCAGCTGCAAGCTGCTGCTCCCAGGTAATGTGGATTCAAAATCAGCTAAGAGACTATGGTATGAATTTCTTATCCACTCCTATTTATATTGACAATTCAAGTGCAATTAGCATTGTGCAAAACCCAGTGAAATTCCCAAAAACCAAGCATATAGAAATCAGATTTCACTTCATCAGAGATTGTAATGAAAAGAAGTTAATCCAAGTTACCAAAATACATACAGATGATCAGCTAGCTGATCTATTTACAAAACCTTTTGATGTGGGAAGGTTCACTTTCCTAATATCAAATATTGGTATGGTAAACATGGATTAATTGGTTTTCATTATTATCGACTCAGTATGCTAATTTAAGGGGGAGACACTGTTCCATTGAAAAGTTGCACAATTTTACACTAACAGCATGAGTATTTTCTCATGCTGCTAGTTCATTTTCTCGGACTGCTAGTTATTTTCACTTGATCTGTCAAAGTGTGCAGGGTAATTGGGTAATTTTTCAAATGTGAGCGCGGGACCCAACCTTTTCGAAACCTTTAAAGGTCCCAGTTTCGTTCAGTTGTAACTACCAGTTACATATTTTTCTTCCACGGCCTTCTGCTTTCTCACTGAACGAATCACACATTCTTCTTTCAAACCCTAAAATCATCGTTTGATCATCCATGGAGTTTGTCAAAGAACACAACTGCCTTCCATACTCTCTCAAACACTCTGAACTTCAGCCGTTCCATGATAAGATGGATTTCCTAAGACACTCCCATTTCAACCATGCCCTCAATATCAATCCCACCATATACATATCTCATATTGAACAGTTCTGGAACCGTGCCACTTTTCAAACCATCAATGGTATTCCTACCCTTCTATCCAAAATTGATGGCACTCCCATCACCATCACTGAGGAATCCATTCGGCACCATTTGCATCTTCAAGATGCCTCAGGTATAACAGACCTATCCCTTCAAGCTTTACATTTTGGTCTTCAAAACATTGGTTATAGGGGCCCTGCTGATTCTTTTACTTTCTTAAAAGCCCATTTTTCTCCTAAATGGAAATTTCTTGTACATATTATTCAGCAGTGTATGAGCCCCAAAAGAACTGGTTGGTCAGAATTTTCTTCTAACATTGTCACTGCCTTAGTGTGCTTTTCAACAGGCCAACGGTTCAATTTTTCAAACATGATTTTTCAGGGGATGTTAAGGCATCATTCCCTAAAGAATGGGAAGTTTTTAATGTATCCAAGATTTTTGGCAGAAATCATTGCACACACCTGCACTACTTCTCATTTACATAAGAGGATACATATTTCCCATAGGCACTCACTATCTTCTATCAAAAGGCTGATAAAGCCAAGTGCCAATTTTGTCAGTGTAAATGTTCCATTGCCCTTTGCAATGATGAACATCATTTCAGGAAATAGAGGAGAGGGTCTTGATCAGGCTCAGCCTAACATCACTACTACACCCCCAAGACCCCAACCCACTCCTCATGATACACAAACTCCCACTGATCCTTTTGTACAGCCAACACGCCCACTCAGAAATATATACAAAAGAAAAAGGGGACCAGGAGCTCCTTCCTCCTCCTCCCATCAGCAAGAGCCATATATCCCTGTGCAGGAGGATACTCCTGCACAGCATATCCAAAGGGAACCACTAGAGGAAACTCCCATCCTCACTCAGGAGGTGAACATCTCTTCAGAGATGGTTCATATGGGTTCTGTGGCTGGCACTACTGATGTCTCTGCACAAGAGGCACAGGACAGTGCCAACATAGCTAAGACCACGCCCATGGCAACAGCAAGTGAGCAAACACAAGCTGGAAGTCCCCAGAACCAAGAACAGAGGGGCCCAGAGGTTTCTACTTCTGGTATTAATGTGAGGTGTTTTCTGATCTTGAGACTAGTCTGCAACACATGCTTTTGACGGATCCCAAGCTGAAACCTGTTGTAGCTATGTTGGAATACCAAATGTCCATCATTGCTGCACAGGGTGCACAAATAATGGCCCTAAAGCAATCAGAAATGGCTCAAAATCAGAGGATGGATTATCTTCATAAGGGGTTTACCCTTTGTGGAAATAAGCTCATTCAATTAGAGCGTTTGATTCAAACCCAAGGGGCAAAGGTTGTAGGTCCTCCTGACCAAACCAATGCTTCCAAAAAGGGGGAGAATCAGGAGGTTCCTAAATCAGTCCAAGCAGCTCCAACAACAACAACAGTCCAAGTAGCACCAACAGTCCCAGTTTTTAGGCTAGCAGTCCCAACAGCTTCTCAAGCTGTTAGCCTAGAAACTCAAGCTGCTCCTTCAAAAGTCACTGGAGTTGTAATCAGGGAAGGTATTCAAGCTCCATCAAGTACAGTCCAAGCTACATCTTCTGCTGCAAAAGACAAAGGCAAGGGCATCCTTATTGAGTCTCCAAAGCACAAATTTTCTTCCAAAGAAGCTCAGATTGCCTTTAATGCTGAAGTTGCCAAAAGGTTAGCAGAAGAACAGGATAAAGAATTAGATCAGCAAGCCCAGCCCCCAATGGATGATGATGAGACCTTAGGTGATTACTTGAAGGGGTTTGTGGCCAAGCAAGGAGAAAGGAAAAGAAAGATGCCAACAGGGCACACCAAGGCTGAGCACAGAAGATTCTTAATCAATTTTGCCTTTGCAGCAGGTATTCCAAAGAAAATGGCTCAGTCCATGACTACTGAAAGGCTGCAGGAAATACATGATAAAGAAATGGAGAAAAGAAAGAAAGCAAAAACCTCCCAAGAAGTCCAATCATCACAAGAACCAGCTCAACCTACTACAAGTCATATTCAAGCTGCTGCCAGTACTCCTGTTCCCACTGATCAAGCTGCTCTTTCTATTCCTTCATCAGTTAAAAGGGTGCTCTTTGAGCAACAACTACAAAAGGCCATGGAGATAGAGAAGTTGATTGATCAACATGACTTTACAAAGCCTCAAATCAACTACTGGTTTGCTAAGTCACTGGATGACCGTGACTTGAGAATTAAGTTTGTGGTAAGAAGGGAGTCTGGTCCTGAAGAAGAATATGATACATTTTGGCAGATGGTTCAGAAGTTGACCAGAGAAGAGCTTATCAGAATGCACAATATTGGGTCTGTATCACAAGTTAGATCTGCTCTACCACAAGTGAAGCAAGTAATTAAAGATCTAAAATCAATTGTTGACCCTGAATCTGCAAGGATAGAAATAGAGGATGCTGTGAAGAAGGGGAAGAAAGTCAAGCAAGTTGATCTGTTTGTCAAGTCAAGGACATACAGAATCAAATTTTCAGATGGACCTGGTATATTCTTCAATCTCGAATTTTATGATTTACCAAAAGATATGCTACTTCAGATAAAATCTGTTAGGGTATCTTGTGATAAAGATGAGATGAAGAAAGAATTTTTGAAGGCTGTAGATCAGAAACTTGCACAGTTGTAAGTTTTTGAAAGCCTTGGTTTGTAAATAACAGTTTACTTATTCATTTCCATTGTAAAAGATTAAAAATTTGAAAGAAAGTTTTCGACTTTGAAAAACAAAGAACAACCTGTCTCTGATACCACTTGTCAGGATCTAAAACTGAATAACCAAGATTAACTGATTTGAAATTTATCAGAGTATAAATCAATAATCTTGCTTTGAATCAAAGTTTAATTAAGAAGTTTGCGGAATAACACTTAATTATTTTAACAAAAACTTTCAGAACCAATGAAGCATAAAACATAAGAAGTAATCAAGACTGTTTGTATTGCTGAATTCAATGATTACAATCACCTCTAATCTGTTTTGATTAGACGAAGAACACAGACTGTTCTTAGGGTTTTACAACCTTAGAGGCTTAAGAAAACTTAAACAATAAAGCAATTACAGACTCAAAAATACGCAGAAAACTTCTATATACTTCTATACAATATTCTGTCTATTTATATTGCTTTTTGGACTTGTTTCCTTGAAGGACTATGACTTCTCTGATAGTAGATATGCTGGAATCTTCGTGTAGATATCTTTCCTGAAAATCAGCACTTTCTGTTTATGAAACTGTTGAGCAGCTTGAATCTCTTGACAGCATGAACTGAGCAGCTTGAGTTGTTTTACTCTGGCAGCTTGAACTTTTACACTGGCAGCTCGCGTTTCTTCAACTAGCAGCATGAACTTTGTATTTACATAAAAAATCTACTAACAGTCTGAGAAGTCTAACTAACAGCTTGAACATACTTAAACTATTTCCCAACAACACATTTATGTAGTAAACTTTTTTTTGTGCACATTTGGTAGTCAAAGTTTCAAAATTGTTCCAATTTGGTAGTTGGCGTATCTTTTAACCGGTTACTTCCTGTTTCGATGCCTACGTGGACAATTTTTTAATGACGTGGCTACCCGTTTTTATATTATACACGGTTTTATGTACGTGGCAACCCGTTTTTTAAAATCACCCGGGTTTATAACCGGATTTTTTAAAAAACAACGTTATAAACCCGGGTGATTTCTTAATTTCATACGGCGTTATAAACCCGGGTGATTTTGAAAAACGGGTTGACACATGGATAAAATCGGGTATAATATAAAAACGGGTATCTACGTCATTAAAAAATTGTCCATGTAGGCATCGAAACTGGAAGCAACCGGTTAAAAGGTACGCCAACTACCAAATTGGAACAATTTTGAAACTTTGACTACCAAATGTGTACAAAAAAAAAGTTCACTACATAAATGTGTACAAAGTCGGAAGTTCAGAGCTATTTGATGTCATTTTCCCTTTTCAAAATGATAGATTTTGGTTTTAATTTTAATTTTATACAAAAACAACACCATGCGTAGTCCTAACTCTTATATGTTAAGTAATATATATATAATGTTAAATTTAATATTGAATATATACTTATAAATAAAGAAACTAAAATTGTTTAGCTAACAGAAGATAAATTTATAAATAAAATACTAACAATAGTAAATATAAGTAAAATAGTTAAAAAAAAATTATGTTTATAAATAAAACAGTTGTATTTATAAACGAAAAAATACACATAATATAATAAATAATTAAACATATTTTTTAACTATGAATGAATAATAATAAAATCATAGGAAAAAAAGTGTCATAATTGAAAATGATAAAAAAAAGTCATCATCATAAAGTTAATGGTTGGACCGTTAAGTTTAATGGCCCATGAACTAAATCAGGGTAAAATTAGCAAAATAGGTGATGATTATTAAGGCTGATAGACTATATCCAGTTAAACCATCAAACCATAGGAACGAAAAATATTCATTTGAAAAACAATTTAATGTAAGTGTATATATAAATATAGGATGACCTGTGACCAAGGGCGGACCTAGCTTTATAATACGGGTATCACTCGACACCGATACAAATTTATAAATATTGTATTATGTTTTTTTTTAACGACAAACTAACATATGTCTAATCCTAAACTACTCATTTGCCCCAAATGGGGACTTCAGAACTTACTTCCACCACCAAAATTATGACTTGCCTTCGACGGGAGTCGAACCCATAACCTCACACTTATATCACACCATTTTTACCAAGTGGGCTAAACCCCATTTATAAATATTGTATTATGTGTGTATCAAAAACTTGAGTTACACCTGCGATTTATTGGAGTGACACCGTTGAATGATGAAACATTGTTTGTTCACGTTTTAGAGAAAGTTTTCTTGCCCAAACATATTCAAATATTAGTGAGTTTGATTTGTAAAGGATAAAAAAATATATACATCTACTATAATTAAGTTTTATGATCTTAATTATAAAAGGCCAAAAGAATTAAAAAAAAAAAAAAAACCTGGAAGTAGATGGGCCGGGTTGATGGCTTTATTGTGAAGTAGGGAATAGTTTTTCAAAGTAAAAAAAAATCGAGGATCCATCATCCATCCTATAAACCCTTTTGTGCTTTGTGGCTCCAGCTCTTTGCCCATGCATCGGCTCTGTTTCCTAATTGTTTATAAGTTATATCTAACACCAGTCACCACGTCCTCTTCGACGGACTCGGCCACAAAGGCCGTAGACTCTTTGCTGGAAAATCAAGTTCTAATGTCCAAATTTCACTAAACGAAAAAGAAAAAGTTAACTTAAGGACTTTTATGGAAAAACAATAATATGGATGGACGAAAACGCAAAAAACATGAAAACATGTTGGTTTTCTTAAAAATAAACTCTATTATTATTAGTAAATTATTTGATTAGTTTACTTGGTTTAAATTTTAAGTTAGAGTTGTAAATTTATGATAGATGAATGATCTTTTATTGGATACTTCCAAACGAAAAGGACTTTTAAAAGGTGAAAACTAGAGACATGTTTTTCATGTTTTATGGGTTTATTATTAAAAAAACAACACGGTTTCATGTTTTTCACGTTTTTGTTGCTTAATGTTATTTTTTTCATAAATGTACTCAAGTTAATTTTTTCTTTTTAGTTTAATGAAATTTCAACATTAGAACCCGATTATAATTAGTAAATCGGGTTTTAAAAAACTGAAAAACTGTGTTCTAATGTCCAAATTTCACTATGAAAAAAAAAATAACATTGAAGAACGAAAACGCAAAAAACATAAACACATGTTGCTTTATTCATAACAAACCCTACTATTGATGGTGTAGAATTTAATTAATTAGAAATGTTTTTGTTACATTTTTGATGACCCAACCCTCTCGTTGTATTAAGTTTGTCTATTTAGTTTGTGTTCGAAAAAATCTCAAAATCTAATGGTTGAAGTTTCTTTAGAATAATGACAGAAGAAAATGTTTTCTGAATATGTCCTTGCCTGAGATCTAGACTGAGGAGCGAACCGACCGAGACCGGACCGACACTAACCAACCGAAAGACTAGATGTGGACTGAACCATGGTTAAAACGATGGGCCGATCTGGACTGAAGACTGAACCGATACCGGTCTGACTCGCCAAAACCGATCCGAATCATTCTTTTGTGTTCACCTCCAGGCTGACATATGATTTAGCACATAAGATGGGGCTATATTATTTAACAATATTCCAACAAAATAATGTCTCCATACCCATGATTTTTCTCAAAATGAGAGACAAGAGTCTTGAGTCTTCTGGAATTCTGAACGCACCGTGACATGCGGGCCATCAAATATATAAAAAGCATAACAATTATGTAAAAAGTAGACTAACGCACATGCTTTTCTTAAAAATAATATTTAATATTTTATTAAAATAATCTGAAATGGCAACGTGCTTTTTGCTTTTTTTTTTTTTCTCGTTTTTAACGAGTTAATCGGGGTGATTTATATACAACACATTTTTGTCATTCACAAAAAATTTATCAAAAATGACAAGTTTATCCTTACTTTTAGATGTACAAGACAAATATTATCAAAGTATGATTGAGGATAAACCGATCATTTAAATTAAAATTGTTGTGTATAGCAAAAATGTGGTGCTGTAAATGCATAATCATAATTTCATCACCATTATAAAACATAAAGACGATAACATGTAATATCTCTATGTTTACTATTAAAATATGTTTTCAACACACAATTTACTAGACACTAAGTTTAATATAGGCAGGGACAAATATGCAATATTCTGTAACTACAAAATATTTTTTTTGGGTAAATTACATTTTTCGTGAATGTGGTTTTCTACAAAATTACAAATTATGGTTATCGTACTTTTCATATCAAAATTACATTTTTAGTAGGGATAATTACAAAAATAGTCATATCTCACACTCATTTATCAAGTTTTAGCCATTACACATTTATACATTTATCAGTAATGAATTTACTATTCATAAGTGAGTTTTGCTATTTTGTTCTTCTCACATCAACAAAGAAAAATAATTTATAAATGAGCTTTGCTAAAATGTGCTAGAGATGGAAATGTAAGTATTAATAATATTTTATCATGCTAAAATGCACTAGAAGAATGTAGTGTAAAACATTATTTAGTAGTGGGTTTTGCTAAAGTGTGCTTATACATATTTTATTATTATTCATATGTAGATAATATAATAAGAATGTTTACATGTTCTTATATTTTTTAATTTAAAATTTAATTTATTAATACTAATTAATTCTTAGACATTTTGAAAATAAGATTTATCTTGGTTATAATAATTTAGTGTTTTATAATGTCTTATTTTTGTATCTTTGTGTTTACTTAAAAAACCAACTTTATTTTATATTTAGTTTAACATAATGTTTGATTAATTCCAATTAGTTTGTAATGTTTAGTTTATTAAATATTTTTTATATTAATAACATTATTATTTAAAATATTAATCACACCAATAAAAAAAAATTTAAGAAAATATTTTGCTTTACTATATTATTAGTTTATCATCATTTTCGGTTATATATCATAATTTTTGTTTATTGTAATAACTATGATAGATGATAAATGTGTGATTTGTAGCTAATGTTAGGTGTATATATAGATATATATAATTTGGTTGGTGATTAGTTTTTTCTCCAACCTATTCAACCCATTCAATTTATTTAATTTATTTTTTGATTTTAATTAGTATAATTTTAATAGATATTTTTGTATTTTATGTTAAATTTTTATTATTAATTAATTTATAAATAAAATATGATTTAATCGTTTAAACTGTATCTATTAAAGTACAAAAAATACATAGCTATACATCCGTTGCAACGCGCGAACACCACATAACTTGTTTGATATACATTTTACAAAAATAGCCACACTTTACGTTACCACATGTACGTGATAGCCGTCATTTACGTGATATGTACTTTTTATTCATATTTTAATACATTACGTTACAAAAGGTGTTTGGTAACGTAAATTGTTGTACTTTACGTGACCACTTTTGCTCCTTCCCCATAAAAAGTTGTTAAATGTCTTTTCATGGTAAAAGAAGAAAAGTACAACAATTTACATTACCAAACACCTTTTGTAACGTAATGTATTAAAATATGAATAAAAAGTACATATCACGTAAATGACGGCTATCACGTAAATGTGGTAACGTAAAGTGTGGTTATTTTGGTAAAATATATATTAAATGGCTAAAACTTGATAAATGTTGTGAGATGATGCTATTTTTGTAATTAATCTATGATTGTCCTTTTGTGATGTTTTTAGTCTTTGGACCTGTCATTTTTTAAAAAAATAATCCTTTTGCCCTTTTAATTTTGTTTTAGTTTTAGTGCCTAATCAATTATTTTCTTTTTTATATTATAATTAATTATTTTATATTCTATCATTATTTATTTAAGGGTAAATTACAATTTTCGTCACTGTGATTATACAATAATTATATCGTCTTTTTCATCATTAAATTATAATTACAGTACTTATAGTTGACGTTTTATTATGTTTTTTGGTCCTTTTCTTCAATATTATTTTAAAAATGACGATTTTGTCATTCTTTTTATTTCAGTTTTGGTTCCTAATCAAATATTTCTTTTTTATTTCATTTTATTAATGGCTTTTTATTCTTTTATTATTAATCTATATTGTCTTTTTAGTACAATAAAAATTTAACTTAAGTAATCAATTATTTAATATGTTGTATATTTATTATATTGTTTTATTAAAAATTAACTGAATCAGTAAACTATTATTACAAATATTATTATTATTGTTGTTGTTATCATTGTTGTTGATATTCTTAATATTATTATAGTTGAAGTATATGCTTCACTAATTAGTATTAATTGAAAATAACTTGTATATGACTAAATATAATATGTTGTATTTTTGTTAGGTGTCATTATTAATATTATTATTATTATATATAAATTTTAAATATATATAGAACTATTTATATATTTATTTTATTACATTTTATTTATAAAATTTATAACTATTTATATATCCAATTTATTTATCTTTGGTCTCTACTATATATTACTTCATATACATACTTATAAATTAATCAGTTTTTTGTCTGAATTTATACATATTTGTATTAAATTATATATTTTTGTTAAAATATTTTGAAATTATAAAAACACTATTTGTATTAATTTATAAACACTATATGTTAAATATTTTGCATTTGTCCAAAAAATTATTTATATTGTTAGAACGTTACAATACACACACTAATATCAAAACACATGGACTTAGCAATATATATAAATTAAAAATAATTAAGTATATGAAGTAATATATAGTATTGAATAAGATAAATAAATTAAATATATAAATAATTATAATTTTATGAAAATTCAAAATAATAAAAAGAAATTATATGTAACATCCCGATATTTTACCTGGTATGTGGATTTAAATTATTGGATGTTTAATTTATTATTATTATTGTGTTGGTCGAATAAAATCCCGAATTTAGTGGATTATACGTGTCGGGATCGAGTGATACGTGGCGCCGAGTATTAATTTAGTGGATTATTAATAATTATGAGATCACATAGTTAAATGGGTTGAATTGATATGAATATTGAAAAACTGATATCGGGTTCAGGTGATTGGGTCCGGAACATGCTATAAATGGATAGTATATATAAAAAGGTATATTTGAATTTCTATTTCTTCCTTTTCCAAAATAGAAAGTGAAAGTGTGTGCTCTCTGTGTGTGTTTCGACTGAGACCAGCCGGAAGCAAGGCTCAAGATCTGATTTTGACTGCTGAAACTCATCATCATCACCTTCTTTGTGTTCTAAGTGGAGCAAGGTAAAAAAGGGTTGAGCCAACAGTGATCCGAGTCGCGATAAGATTCTATTCAGCAGGTGATTCAGTGATCAGGTGAGTACTCGAGTTCTTTTCCAAACCGCGCTTATTTTATGAGTAATCTATGTGATTTTTGATGTGTATGAGACAAAGATGTGGCGCCTCAGGTATGATTCTATCTGCCTTATTATATGTGCTATGTATATGAGTTCCCAGAGTATCCGCGATTGGTGATCGCGCAGGCTGACTGTCCCTAACCAGTCACGAAGTATGAGTATGTATATATACAACAATGTTGTTTCCAGGTCGATCATGTGCCTATTGTGTGGCTAACCACTACTGTGTGTGGTCTGTTAGCTGGGGAATGACGTCCCCCTTGAGTTGAGATGCACATTGGGTTCTGAGCCTTCACCAGAGACCTTGAGGCATACTAGAGTTGTGATATTTTATGTGCTATGTGTGATGATATATGTGTTTATTTCTACAGAGTCTAACCCTCGCGTACTCACGAGCTTCCCAGCTTACGTTTTCGAGTCTAACATGTCTCAAGCAGTCAGACAGTGGGTTCACAGCCGCAGCAGTCGCAGAAGTAGGAGCTGGGTTTGATCAGAGTTTCATATATGTGTATCTGTTGTATGCTGACAGCATTTTGTGGAGAACTGTTGATTTATGTTTGTGTAACCGATTTGTATGTATGGTAGCTAGCAGTCAGGCGATGTATTTTAGCTCATTTATGTTAATTATTTGTATCAGACATGTGACATGTTGTGAAGGCCTTTGTATTAAAGTTTTAATTAATAGTGATTTGTATTATCCCCTGACAAGTGTACTATGAAATGCTTGCGATAATGCCACTTATGATATTATATTGACGTGGCTTTTATGTATAAAGAGAGGGTGTTACAATATAATTTTATAAAAATAAATATAGATTTAATTTAGTATATATTTAAACATAATAGTAATATATATATATATATATATATATATATATATATATATATATATATATATATATATATATATATATATTGTAACACCCTCCGAGTTCACATAAATGTCACATCATCACAATATCATAAGTGGCAATAACGAATATAATACATGTAACACGTGCCAAAAGATAATATAATTCACTGGTAATTTAAACTTTCCTACAAGGTTTACAGTTAACAACCCTGATTAAGCTAACATAATACCACTGGCTATTAGATGTACATACTGAATGCATACATAAAATACGAATTTACAACATCCCAAAAGAAGCTATCACATGCAGTACTAATATGCTCATTACACAGAAGCAGATACAAAAGTCTTCAAGTCATCCCGAGTCCTATTTTGGCGGCTGCGGCTGCTGATCCCTTTTCTGATTCCCTGAACATATTAGACTCGAAGACGTAAGCTGGAAATCTTGTGAGTACACGAGGGTTAGACTCTGCATAGTAAACACATAACACAAACACATAGCACTTAACACGCATGGCAATCGTTGTCCCTATCTCTGGCAAGCAACAACATAATTCAGGTTTGATCACGAGAAAGCATGAAATCTGAAGCCCTGTGTGCACAATCCCTGTGGGGACACTTCCCCTGCTAACGAACCGGACGTAGCAGTGATTAAAAAAACCCTGTAGCTCAGGAGCGACCTGGCTACAGGCCTTGCCGTGTATACACGCTCTTAAGACTGGTTAAGGACAGTCAGCCCGCGCGATCACCCATCGCGAATCACCGTCCGTATGGAACTCATCACGGATACCCTGGAATGGATCTCATCTCATGCAAAATATCCACATATAATAAGAATAGAATTATACCACAACACATATACAACAATAGCTACAGAGCTAAAACTTGTAAAATGATCCCGCGGTTTAGAAAAGAACTCGAGTACTCACTTGATTGCCCTGACTGAATCACTGAATCCCAAAATCCCAGATCCGGCTCGACTCGTTGTCTACTTGTCCCTATAAACACACGGATCCCAAACTGTTAACTCAACCCAACAGATACATATAACAAACCCACACACAGAATGCTTAACTGAATCGGATCCCAAAACACTCCCAAACAGACCCCAAAACCTAAAACAGAACCTGACCCAAAACAACTGATCGCGGCCCGCACTCAAGACCATCGCGGTCGCGCTTGTAATATCGGTCGCTTTCAGGACATCGCGGCTGCGCTTGAGATGTCGACCACGCGATCAATCGTTGGCCGTTCTCGCCCTGCTCGCGCTACCCTATTCGCGGTCACGCTCAAGGGATCGCGATCGCGATTCGGAGCGACCTGCTCGACTCTGCTCGCTGTTAATGGCGGTTCCATGGGCAAAACACTCCTCAAACTCAATTTCAGCCCCAACGATTCATATAATCGACATATACCAACTCCCTATAAACTTATAAACCAATTCCATGATTATAACAACACTTAACACGAATTTCAGAAGCTCAAAATCAAAGATTCTTAACTTTTCTCAACTTATAAACACAAAATGAAGAATGAAGAAGAATTCAAGCCACAGGTCTCAGATTGAAGCCTTCCTGCTGCTGTCTACTCCAACGCGCACATACACAACACACACGTTCAGCTTTCATAATGAGGAAAGGAAGAAATGGATTTCAAATAGAGGCTTATATATCACGTTTCTATTTTTAGCAACCCCGGACCCAATAATCCGAACCCGATATCACAATTTCACTATTAATATCATTTCAATCCCTTTAATCCCGTGATCTCATAAATCTAATAGATCCACTAATTTATAATACGGTGACACGTATAACGCAATCCCGACACGTATAGATCTGCTAATCGGAAAATAATCGGACCAACCCAATATTAATAAAATAATAATCCACTAAAATAAATTCACGTACCAGGTCAGAAAACGGGATGTTACATATATATATATATATATATATATATATATATATATATATATATATATATATATATATATATATATATTGGTTCTAGTAAGTGCCATTACTTTTGAGGAGTACCGAAGGTACCTCCCTTAAAACCTTTTTTTCATAATCATGTTTAAATTAATAATACAATACTACTTATAAAAAATCACACATAAAACACACTAGAACTATGTGAAACGTGCATGTTCACATGAACTACACTGTTGCTAACGTATGTTCACACTAAACATATTCACATAAATTTTTTCACGTTCACATGACTTTCACGAGTACACATAGTACTATGCATTTTTTATGTACTCGTATATAGATACACACACACACATTTGTGTGTGTGTGTAATTTAACTTAGTTATGTAACACCCTACTTCTTCTACTAATACCACGTAGGACTTATAGTCCACGTCACCCAATAATATATTCATCATCAATGGTAAACAGCTAATTAACTACAATATCTACAGTAAGCATAAAAGTCGCAACTAAACGGGAACCAACCCCCTTTTGTAACATCTAGTCAACCACAATTTAATTAATAGTTACATTCATCCAAAATGCAGATTGGCCGATACGCCAGACCACAACGTAAAAAAAGACTACTTACTAAAGTAGCCCCTAACTACTGTCCACGTGGCGGGTCTAAACTTGTGCCCGCTGAATCTCTAACCTCTGGTCTCGTACCTGAGATGGTGAGTTACGGTTAAACAACATTAAAGTAAGTTCTACAAAATAGTTATTACAATATAACGACTGGATAATCAACCCTACGTGCGGCCGGCAACACAGCCCGATGCCTCATCGGTAGCGACCCAGAATAGCCTACCCACTCCACAAATTAGTGGCTAAGCCAAGACCTCTAGGTTGGGAATGACCTAACAAGTCTCTACTAAGTGCATCAGCTACTACGTTCGCCTTCACAAGGTGATACTGAATATGGCAGTCATAATCCTTAAGAAACTTTAACCCCTGTCTCTGTCTCATGTTCAGATCTCTCTAGCTGAATAAAAAACTGGAGGCTCTTATAATCGGTAAACAATGTGAACGGAACTCCATAAAGATAGTGACACCAGATCTTCAGCGCGAACATAATGGCTGACAGCTCCAGTTCGCGAGTCGAATAATTCTTTTCGTAATCCTTCAACTGATGAGAAGCATATGCAATCACTTGACCTCTCTGCATTAACACACAACCTAATCCTGTCCCAGAAGCATTGCTATACACAACAATCAGCGCTCTGGCTCCTAAATACAAACTTCTGGTCCTCGGTCCACTCAAACGGGTCAACAGTACGACAATCAAAGCAAAGTGTAACAACCGGCACAAATCAGGTTAGCATTTGTCACTTAATCAATAGTCATTAGTAATTAATCATGTGATTAACAAGTTCATAAGGAATTTCCTAACAAACAGAAACAATTTCAACGGTGTGATCCGATGAAACGACAAAGGAAATAATCCGATCAATTTACGCATAATAGATTAAATCAACTAAGTGCATGATTTAATAAAGATTAGTAACATTAATCATGTATTAACTGTTGGAATTAGTGTCCAAGTCACAACTAATTTGTAAATATATTGTTATCAAACTGGATCCTTTTTGGGTGCATGCAATGAATAGTAAAAAGAAGGTAATTAACTTAAAGATATAATGTTAATTAGTTTGTTAATTTATTTTGTTTAATAAACTAATTGGAAACTAAATAATTGATTATATTTGATTAATGAGTTAGTTTGTTAATTTATTAATAATTAATAAATTAACCGGAAGCTAATAGAATTAATTGAGGAAGTACAGGGGCCAAACTGCAATTAGTTGATAGTCAATAGGGCACCCTTAACCCTAGTTAAGGGGGCCGGCCCTTGAACCCATCCCACATGGGTTGGGGGTGAATTTCTAGGGTTTCTCAAACTCTATAAATAGGGAGCCCCTACCTGCTTCATTCATCACTTATTCAATTCTAAGTTATCGATCACAAGGGATACCAGTTTTTGGACTCTGAGATCTTTATTTAGAAAAGTTATAGTTATTTTCTATTTTGTTCATTGGGTGTGAACAACTAGAGGCATTCTTACCTTAGACGCTTGGCATCCGGTTCAGAGGCTGTTCGTGGAAGCGTTCTTCGTGGAGAAAATTGTGATTTTTCTCAAGGATAGTTTTTTAATGTTCATCTTTTTATTTTATAATTTGTTGCTTAGCTTGTTTGGTTAGATCCTTTAAGGTTTTACATTCTTGAATGGTTAGGTTATTTTATTTTCCGCAAAGTTTTAAATTTACCTAGCAAGGGTATTGAAAAACCAACAGTGGTATCAGAGCCGGTTAACCTAACGAGCTTTGCACTAATTTCGAGAGATAAATTTCGAAAATTAGTTTAATAATTTCGAAAATTTGTATTTATCTATTTTCGGATTTTTTTAATTTAATTTTAAATTGAGTTTTGTTTTTTAAATTAAATTATTTAAATTTAAAAATTAATATATAAAAGTTTAAATAATATCCGAAAATTATATTAATACATTTATCCGAAATTTTTATAAATCTTCGAAATTTTGGATAATTAGTTTTATTTTAAAATAGTTTTTAATATTAAATTAATTATTTAAATTTTGAAAAAAATTGTTTATCAAATATTTTTCAAAGATTTCAGAATTTTTAAAAGGATAATTCCGAATTATTAAATAAATTATTATTTTAAATTTTTGGATTTTGTTAATTTAATTAAGGATTTGATTTTTAAGATTTTAGATAAACATGCCTTAGAGATAAGCTTGATTTTCTAGGTTTGTCCTAAATCCTATTTATCTAGAAGTTGCCTTAATTTAAATTAAGTGTTTATCCTAAAGGTTCTAGAAAATTATAATTTATTAGGATAAACTTGTATTATCCTAAGTTTAAATTTTGAGGATCTATATGGTTATATATATAGGTATCGGATTTAATGTATATAGTTAATGATTAAAGTTTCTTATTTAATCTATTTATTAAAACCGAAAATATATATATAAATATAAATATTAATTTAAACCCTAATATTTAAATTGTTTAAAATATACCCTGTATTTTAAAATGTTTAAAATAGACCCCTTAATTTTAAAAGTTTAAAATTAAACCCCTAAGATTTAAAAGACATTTTTATATGTATTATTGAATATATATATATATATATATATATATATATATATATATATATATATATATATATATATATATATATATATATATATATATATATATATATATATATATATCATTTAAATCTAATTACATCGTCAGTCAATTGATAAATCGGCTCACCCATAGTGAACAAACTATAAACGAGGTATAAGGCGGGTCGCTCTGCTTCCCTAAAGGAGTAGGTTTATAACAGCTTCGCGCTGACCTACCCTCCTCCGCTTCGCTGTGCGTTCAATGGAGCTACCGAGGACTTTTGATAGGATGGTGTCCAGATTAAAAGTATAATCTAAAGTACTAAAACAAAAAATCCCGTTTTAGATATATCAAAAGTGAATTAGTATGCAAATCCATGAAAAATGCACATCTCCTATATGCACTGTTAGTGGAGCGTGTGTATTGACCGGCACACTAATGAGAGACATATTAGGAGGTGATGTAGGACTCGCGATTCCCGGACTGATCCGTGCCGGGTCTTACGCAGTTTTGCATGGTTAGATTCACCATCTTGTCCGTGATCCTCACCAACCCAGTCACGGATAGTAGATGAGCATAACCGAGATTAACATGCCATTGATAAGATTCAATGAATCTCAAAAGATCTAGGAATTTCATAGAGATTGAAATCGACAAGAGTTTGTCCACCTAAAATAAATTCGTGGCGTGATTACGGCGACCCTTTTCATAAAACGAATCGAAAATATGGATCCTAGCCTTAATTCAAATTGGGTAAATTGTTTAAGGAATACTTCATACTAACTAAAACTTTATCTCACAGATGTCTACTTCTACTGGTACTCCCACTCCTGCTCCCAACCACGCATCCAACTTCTCACTCCTTTCCGTTCTGGGTAGGGAAAAACTATCCGGTCCGAACTATGTGGACTGGATGAGAAACCTCAGGTTTACGCTGAGGTACGAGAACAAGGAGTATGTTCTCGATGAACAAATTCCCACACTGAATGAGAATCCCACACAGGAGGAAATGGACGCACACCAGAAACATTACGATGATGCAAACAAAGTGTCCTGCATCATGGCGTCATCCATGGTTCCTGAGCTTGCTAAAGCCTTCGAGAATACATGGGCCTTTGAGATGAATCAGCAGCTGCGAGAGATGTTTGAGGCTAAGGCGAGCAAAGAGCGCCTTGATGTGGTAAGATCCCTCATGGCCTGCAAACCAAAACCTGGAACATCTATCTGCACTTTCGTCCTTGAGATGAAGGGGTACTTCGACCGGCTGGAGGCTCTCAATATGGTGTTTGACTCTGAGTTCTCCACCAATATCATTCTTTCTGGACTGCCCACCATCTATAATCAGTTCGTACTCTCCTATCAGATGAACATCAATCAGAAGGAGACGTCAATTATGGAACTGCATAATCTGCTCCGAACCGCTGAACAGGGCATCAAGAAAGATGAGACCCTTGTGGCCCCTGTGCTTACTGTCGGTAAGGCCTCAAAGAAACGGAAGTCATCCTGGAAGGCCCCAAAAGGAAAGTCCAAGAAAGGGTCTCAAGGGAGAACAGAGTCCGGTATTGTGCCTACTAAAGATCCGAAGGAAGCAGTATGCTTTTACTGCAATGGCAAGGGGCACTGGAAGCGAAGCTGCCCATCATATCTGAAGGACCTTAAAGACGGCAAAGTCGAAAAGGCCAGCACCTCAGGTATGTTCATGATCGAACTCCATAACACTTCTATCTCTAATTCATGGGTTCTTGATACAGGATGTGGTACTCACATTTGCTCTGTATTGCAGGGACTAAGGGAAAGTAGAAGCTTGAAGCATGGGGAGCTGAACCTAATCATGGGGAATCGAAAGATCACGCCTGTGAAGAAAGTCGGAAGGTTCCAGCTCGTGCTTAGATCAGGAGTAGAGATTAGCTTAAATAATTGCTGTTATTCACCCGATATGAATCGGAACATCATTTCTTTGTTTGCCTTGTATAAGGATGGATACAATTTCAGCTTTGATAATAATAATGGAAGTATTTTGGTTTATTTGAATGATGTTTTTATATTCAAAGCTTGTCCTTATAATGGCATATATGAAACTGTTGAGTGTGATAACAACCTATTATTTAATATTGATTCTAACGAAATTGATAAGTCCAAATTGTGGCACTGTCGCCTTGGGCACATTAACAAGAAACGCATCGCCCAACTCCAAAAGGATGGAGTGTTGGAATCATTCGACCTAAAATCGGATGATGTATGCGAATCCTGTTTACTGGGCAAGATGACAAAATCACCATTCACAGGAACGTGTGAAAGAGGTGAAGGACTATTGGATTTGGTCCACACAGATGTATGTGGGCCATTCCGATGTGCTACAAAAGGGGAAAATCGGTACTATGTCACCTTTACAGATGACTATAGTAGATTTGGATATGTTTATTTAATTAAACATAAGTCCGACACTTTTGAGACATTCAAAAGATATCAAAGTGAAGTAGAGAATCAACTGGGCAGAAAGATAAAGGTTCTCCGCTCCGACAGGGGAGGAGAGTACCTTAGTATCGAGTTTCTCGATCATCTTAGAAGCTGTGGAATAGTTTCCCAGTTAACTCCTCCTAGAACACCACAACTCAACGGAGTTGCGGAGAGGAGAAACAGGACCTTGTTAGACATGGTCCGATCTATGATGAGTCGAGCAACACTTCCAGTAAGTTTCTGGGGTTATGCATTAGAAACTGCGGCACATATTCTAAATCTAGTACCCACCAAGAAAGTTTCAAAGACACCTTACGAGATGTGGAAGGGAAAGCGTCCTTCCCTTGGTCACATCAAAATCTGGGGTTGTGAAGTCTTCGTTGGACGAGAGACCTCTGACAAACTCAGTCAAAGATCTGAAAAGTGTCTATTCGTCGGTTACCCACAAGAGTCATTTGGATATCTATTTTACAAACCACGTGAAAACGTAGTGTTTGTATCTCGAAGAGGAGTGTTCCTCGAGAAGGAGATAATATCTAAAGAGGACAGTGGGAGTAAGATCGATCTTGATGAGATTCAAGATACTACCGATGAAGAACCAACTGCAAACACTGACCATCAACATGAGGCTGAGATGCCTGTTGAACCCAATGACATATCCTTACCTTTGCGCAGATCCAGTAGAGTTAGCAATCCTCCTAAGTTCTACTATGGTTTCCATATTGAACAGGATGATATGATTAGTGATAGTACACTAGTCGACTTAGATGAACCAACTAACTACCGGGAAGCGATGGCAGGCCCTGAGGCAGCCAAATGGAAGGAAGCTATGGATAGCGAGATTGAATCCATGTATGGCAACCAAGTTTGGAACTTGGTTGATCCCACACCCGGTCTAAAGACGGTGGGTTGTAAGTGGATATTCAAAAAGAAAACGGATATGAACGGGAAAGTACACACTTACAAAGCTAGGCTGGTGGCAAAGGGCTATACTCAAACCTACGGGATTGACTATGAGGAAACCTTTTCACCGGTAGCTAAGATTAAATCCATAAGGATAGTTCTGGCCATAGCTGCGTTTCATGACTATGAAATCTGGCAGATGGATGTCAAAACTGCTTTCCTTAACGGGAAATTGACAGAGGATGTGTTTATGACACAACCTGAAGGTTTTGTAGACACCAAGTATCCTAAGAAAGTGTGTAAGCTTCAGAAGTCCATTTATGGACTTAAGCAAGCTTCTCGAAGCTGGAATCTTTGTTTTCATGAGAAAATCACAGAGTTTGGATTTTCTAGAAGCGAAGATGAGTCCTGCATATATGTCAAGGTCAGTGGGAGCACTGTAGTCTTCCTGGTATTATATGTCGATGACATATTACTTATAGGAAACGACATCCCAACATTACAGAGTGTAAAAGATTGGTTGGGAAGATGTTTCGCTTTGAAGGATCTAGGAGATGCAGCTTTTATTCTGGGTATAAAGATTTATAGAGATAGAACGAGACCTCTAATAGGACTATGCCAGGATACGTACTTGGACAAAATACTGAAAAGGTTCAGTATGGAGAAGTCTAAGAAGGGGAACCTTCCCTTTGCTCATGGCATAAAGATTAGTAAAGACATGAGCCCGAAGACACAGGAGGAACGAGACAAAATGAGTCGAGTTCCATATGCTTCGGCCATAGGATCTATAATGTATGCCATGACATGTACGAGGCCTGATGTCTCATTTGCTTTAAGCATGGTGAGTCGACATCAGCAAGACCCTGGTGAAGGTCATTGGACGGCGGTCAAGAATATTCTTAAGTATTTAAGAAATACTAAAGACAGGTTCTTGGTTTACGGTGGACATGATAAACTCAAAGTAACCGGTTATTGCGATGCGAGTTTCCAAACGGATAGAGATGACTGTCGGTCACAATCTGGTTGGGTGTTCTTATTGAACGAGGGAGCCGTGACGTGGAAGAGTTCGAAGCAGGAAACCGTGGCAGACTCTACCTGCGAGTCAGAATATATTGCGGCCTCAGAAGCCTCAAAGGAAGCCATCTGGTTGAAGAATTTCATTGGAGATCTTGGAGTTGTCCCAATGGTTCAAGACCCCATCGAAATATTCTGCGACAACGAAAGTGTTGTTTCGTTGACTAAAGAACCCAAGGATCATGGAAAGTCCAAGTATATTGATCGGAAGTACCACTTTGTTCGTAGCAAGGTTGAAGAAGGACATGTGATTGTGAAAAGAGTGCGATCAGAGGAGAATCCAGCTGATCCGTTCACAAAGCCACTTTCTCAACCGAAACACTGTAGTCATGCTGTTAGCATAGGATTACGAGATAATGTAAAGTTTAGTAGTTAGTTTTGAATTTGAAACATTGTAACAATGATTTGAAATTGTAATGGATTTGGTGATTAAATAATGGAGATTTATTTATTTGCAAAGTGCTGCCATCTTCTATTAATTTATCGTTGTGTTTCCTTTTGCATGTTTAGAACCAACTCCCAGAGTAATTAATTTTATTCAAATACCTCAGTCATTCGTACTACCGGGAGTTAGTATTGAATAAAGACTATCATGAAAAGTTAGTAGACTGTCAAGAGTTTGACATAGCATAGAGATTGCTGCAACATTCATGGGTACTTAATGGAGATTTAAGTATAGGGCACTCGCACTTGGAAAGATACTTCATGGATCAAATCATAAGTATTTCCAAGATGATAATATCCTCTATTCTTCAGACGGAGATACATTGAAGTTGCGGTTTTCTAGTCCGTCATACCTTAGTGCATTCAAACGCTGTGCGTAACTGCCAGTTATAACGGATGTATCTAGTTACGATGTTATTAGTTAGCTAGCGTTGTGTATGCGAAGTTTATTCGTTCCTTTTGCCTATATGGAAAAGCGATATCTATGGGCCCTCTGATGATTAAACGTTGACTCTAGAGTGTCGGGCCCGACCGAGACAAAATTGAAGTGTTCAATTAATAAGTCTCATATAGTCATATTAATCGGAAATCAAAAACATAATTTTGAAACCAAAGATTGATTATAATCCATGTCTTAGTTTCATACGATATCAGAGAACGAAGGAATAGTTGATCCTTTATCTAAAGGATTAGCTCTGATATGATTCAGAGTTCAGCAGCTGTATCGAGTAGCTAGGAAGGCTGGTAATAGAATGTGTTTAGACAAATAGTTGCCAACTTGTCCAAGTGGGAGACTGTTGGAATTAGTGTCCAAGTCACAATTATTTGTAAACATATTGTTATCAGGCTGGATCCTTTTTG
>JAANYP010008210.1:0-87500 GCA_020465985.1 Centrapalus pauciflorus
GAAGGTGAGTTTATTCCAGAGGAGGTCGTCGACTGGAAATCAGACGATGAAGTGTTGGATGATGAAGACGATCAAGTCAATGAGGTTATTGTCAATTCACAACCTGTCACGGAGCTATATGAAGGACAAAATCATAATGTGATTGACATTGACTATATCAAGGTAGCCTCAGTCGAGGACAAAGAACTTGAAGAGGCCGAGAAGGAGCCATCTTGGACTGACTTGATAAATCTTTGGTTCAAGAAAGAGGAAAAGAAAGAGCGTTTGAAGATGAAGAAGAAAATGAGAGTTCCAGGTGCTGGAAACTTCTCAGGAGGCATTATAAGCTGGTTCTTTGACAAAGAACTGCAGCTATTTATCTTGAAAAGAAGAGATGGACTACAATACTTGAGGCGAACACTAAAAGCATTTAACTCATTGCCCAAGATTGAAGTAAAGGAGCTTGCTTGGAAAGAATTAATTAATATAGGTAATGACCAGTACGCTGAGGTTGTGGCAAGGATCATAAGGAAAGAAGGAAGATCTGGGAAGTTTGAGCGACTCAAGCCAAGGACCGGAAAGAGGGTCGAGGATCAGTCTAGAATAGATCCTCATACAGGTAGGCCATGGGCCAGGATGGAATACAAACCTGTGAGGTGTCTAAAGAAAGTCCCAATGAAACCAATGCCACGGAACGTTTTGAGCAACATGAAGTGGTGGTACCTAGAGATTGACACTGCTGAAGCTATCATGGAAGATCAAGACGAGCAGGTCATTTTGAAGGTATATGATCCACTGCATTTGATAAACCTATCAAAGGACGACCTGAAGAAGCTTCATGATCAGCCTATCTTCTTTACTGAACCATGGAGATCTGAAGCCAGGAAGTTCCAAAAGGTAGTTAAAGTTTGTATAGATGCTGGATTATACGCAGGTAGCAGTATATATAGCTCTAGTACTTGAAATTTGATGTAATGTAAATAATTAGAAGCTATCGTCAAGGGGGAGTCTGTTGGTACACCCTGTGTGACGATAGCAGTCTAGTCGATCTGCATTATGGTTTAAGTAATATTCTGAGTATTAACAAGTGTTTTGATATATATGTTTATATATGGTTGATATTTATTAGTGTTTGTATGTTTGAACTTGATGTAACGTATTACAAGAAGTTCAAACATAAAGTACAAAGATAAACTCAATCATATGTAATATCGTAAGGTTCAACACTTAGTTGTTTATGTAAAGAAGGCTAGATTCGAATTATATATGGGTTGACATTCGAATCTGTGATAGATTCGAATGTAACCATAGATTCGAAAATAGGCTAGATTCGAGACTGTCAGATGGACAGATTCGAATGGGCCTTGGGCCAGATTTGAGGTTGGCCCACAACAGACTCGAATCAGGGTCTATAATTAGGGATAGACTCGAATAATTAGCAGACTTTTTGCAGAATTCGTGAGGAATTAAGCAAGAGGCGATCTCGAGTTTATCAGCTAGGTGAGTGCCGTTTCGGAGAGAATTAGTACGTAGGATCGTTCGTGTGTCGTTCGTTCAGCGTCTAATAGTCTCCGTGTTTCCGTTGGTTGAGAGTTGCCCGTCTAACCGTCAACGAGGATTCCGCACTCGTTCACGGATCCGCGTCTAGATAGATCGTGCATTGGTAGACCTTACATTCACATCTTGTAGCTTCTAAAAAATGATGTGAACGCACACTTACATAATTTTGCATATATGTGGTGTGTGATTTCATGCACTTAGAGTGTTCGAATTTGTGTGAAATTCACATATTATCTGTGTAATGTTAATTAAAACATGTTTGTGAAAAAAAATTTCAAAAAAATAATTTTACGAGTGATACCTTCGGGTGCGCCGTGTAGTAGGTAGTACTCACTTGAATATATATATATATATATATATATATATATATATATATATATATATATATATATATATATATATATATATATATATATATATATATATATATATATATATATATATATATATATATATATCCAACACATATAATATAATTTATGTGTCGATAATTGATTAGGTTGTAAGATATTTGAAGAAATAGTGAATTTGGAGAAAAAAAAATATCGACGATATTATATATACTTAAACACAACTAACAAAATTACATATATAAATGTAAATAATAATATTATAAAAATTAAAATTAATAAAAAAGATGAACTTTAAATAAATTAGTAAAGAAATATATATTTATATTAAAATAAAAGTTAAATTTTAAACTAAAATACGAACAATAGTAAATGTAAATAAAATATTAAAATATAAGTATATTTATAAATAAAATAAGTGTGTTTATAATAAATTAAGTATATCTATAAATAATATAATTATAAAGATAAAATAAAATAAAATAAATGTTGAACTATAAAATGGTAAATAATAAAACCATAGGGACTAAAAGCGTCTCAATGAAAAGGGTAAAAATGTCATTCTTACAAATTTAACGGTTGTGTCGTTAAGTTTAACGGACGAGGGACTAAAAGGGACTAAATCCGGATAAACCATCAAACCACAAGGACCAAAAATGTCCTCTACTCTTGTTTTTTTAATATGAACCCCTCAAATATTTGTGATCGTCCCTCCACTGTATGGATGTTTTATCACGCGCGAAGGGATGTGATTTAACTTGTACCTGACACATTTTTCTAACACGACAATTTTATTTATAATGTTTATATTATCCTTATTTATGAGAGTAAAATGTAATGTTAGGGTCGTATAATATCAACGTAATTTTCTAAATGTACTGATATAGTACGTCAACTTTTTTGTTACACATATAGTATATGTACTTTGGTTCCATTTTCAATAAAATACATGCATGTGTTCATAGATCTCGTGTTTTTTATACCAATAGAGTTGATTTAGAAACCTAACATATTGGAATGGAATATTGATGTATAAGTACCGTTAGTATGGTACATTTTAATCTCAAATATATATATATATATATATATATATATATATATATATATATATATATATATATATATATATATATATATATATATATATATATATATAGGGTTGGGTTCCGGTAAGAACCCTTCTTACCGTGAGAACGTGAGAACCACTCCAAAATGTACAAATTTGTACATCAAATGCACAAATTTAAAAATTAAATTTTTTACTTAAAACCATTAATAGTCTTAAAAATTAATAAATATCATAATCTAACCCTAAACTTACATTCAAAAATTATATTCACAAAATTATAAACAAAAGGGAAAATTGCGCAAAAAACCTCTAAGTTGGATCATTTTTGCGATTAAAACCTCCAACCATTTTTCATTGCACAAAAAACCTCTAACCGGTTAAAACTTTGTAAATTTGGGTTTTTCAAAAAATCTGACTTGCAACCGGTTTAGCCGGTTGCAACTTGATGACGTGTAACATTTTTAAATAGATTTTTGCGTAAAAAACCTCCAACTTGTTTAGTTTTTTCAATTAAAACCCCAAATCATATTTCATTTGATAAAAAAACCTCCAACCAACAAAGATAATTAAAATTGATTCTTCACTGATTGCATTTTGATGACATGTATAGTTATTAAAATTTTATTTATCAAACAAAGAATTCGTTTCCCAATGAAACATCCACCCTCTAGGCTAGCGAACATCACTACTCTGTCTGATCATATTCAGAAGCTAAAATGAAACATAAATAAACGAAATTGAACATAAAGCTGAACCTAAAAATGCAACTCGTGAACACAAAATGAAATCGATTCCATCGGCACAATTGAAGTTAAAATTCAAGATTAAACGGAAAAAGTTAATCGAACATACATACATACATAAAATGATAAAATAAACAGCACTGAACATAAAGAGAGGATAAAGTAGTCGAAGTTGCCGGAGGTAGAGAAGTAGAGAAAATGTAAATATTATTGTTGGTTAGAGGTGAGAAATATATAGTTAAGGGTTTTAATAAAAAAAATCACAAATTTCGAGGTTTTTTATGCAAAAAATTCAGTTTAAGAATTATACATGCAGTGCCACGTAGGCGCCACGTAGGCGGGTTTGCCATGTGGACGCCACGTGTGTGCCATGTAAGCATAGCAACCTAATATAACCGGTCAAGTCCTAATTTCAAAAGATTTTACCGGTTAGAGGTTTTTTGTGCAACCAAAAATGGTTAGGGGTTTTAATCACAAAAATGGTCCAACTTTAAGGTTTTTTGCGCAATTATCCCTAAACTAAATGCACAAATTTGAACATCAAATGCACAAATTTTTTTAAATACACAATTCGTACATAAAATGGATACATTATAGCATGAGATGCATAAATCTTTACATGAAACGCATAAATATATCGAAAACACTTATTTTAGTATCAAATGCATAATTTTATACAGTGGATGCACAAATTTTAGAGTGGTTCTCACGTTCTCACGATAATGAGAGGTTCTCATGTGAACCCAATCCTATATATATATGATAAAAATATGAGCAATGATAAAATCATTTTAAATATAGTTGTTGTATGAATTGAAATAAATATATATTAACCCATTAAACATGCCCCAAAAGGGTTGTAGTTTAGTGTTTAAATATTGAACATGGGATGCATAAGTTGTTTGTTTGTATTATTAACTAATGTTTGATTAGATTCTTTATATTTAATTATGTCAATATTGACCATGAATAAGATATTAATAATACGAGATATAAAATTAAGAGTAAATTACACGAATGGTCCCTGTGGTTTGGGGGTATTTGCGGTTTTCGTCCCTCAAATTTTTTTTACACCATTGGTCCAAAAAATGCAAACATTTCACACAAATGGTCCCTACCGTTAGATTGATCCGTTAGACCAGTTAACTCACAAGAGTATTTTCGTAATTTGCAATCTCAGGGATCAATTGTGTAATTTTTTAATAGTTTATCATTTTATTTTGTTTATCTCTTTTCTATTATTTTTTCTTTTTGTTTATGTTATAAATGTTTTTTTCTTTTGATATATTTGTTTCTTGAGAACTCTACCAAAGCTTCATCCAATTTTGCTAAACTCGTTTTGATTTCTTTGTCTTCCACAGGATTGAGAACAGATTCACCCGATACGGAGTAACCTCCAAGAATCATCATGTCTTCCAAAGTGATTGTAGCTTCGCCCCATACAAACACGAACGTGTTGGTGTCTTGATACCACTTTTGTGCGAACCTTAAAATCAGATTCTTGTTTCTCTTGATTTCGTATGAGGAATTTAACACCGCATGATATATTCCTGCTTGTTTCCGGGTAGAGTCGTGAAGAGAATGCATACGATCAACCCACGCTTTCCAATCCATATGTGGAGATCTCTAGCCATCGAAGGAAACTTAACCACTTTCGGGAACAGATGGAGGGTTATTGAAGAAAAAAGGGTTGATGATCAATGGTATAAGACCAGTCAATGCAGCCATCTACATGGCTACGTAAGAAGCCTAACCCACGAAAATACCTTTGTAAACCCTAAGTCGTTGTAGACCTATCTCAGACTCACTTTTTACGAACTTTGGCGATTTCTCTTTCGATTTTATTTCGTTTTTTTTTTTTTTTGCATAGATTAGTATAGTTTAGTTTAGGGTTTCAGTTGTCTTCAAGATTTCAAGCATTCGATTCAATTTTGGAGTTAGTTTCGCACGAGATAGCAACGATTTTGGTATACTCGTTTCTTAATCTTCTGATTTCGTGATGTTTAGTGTTTATTTGAGTTTAGATTCGATTATTATTATGATTAGTTAATAGATTTCTTGTTAACCCCCTTTGACTTTTAGTGTGTGTGTGTGTGTGTGTCTATATATAAATTCAAAATGAATGAGGTACCATGTTACACTGGGGTACCGGGGAACCATTTATAACCAATCATTTATCATTAAAATCATTAAATAAAATATAAATTTTGCTTAAAATTATTTCCCACATTAATTAGTGTTGGGGGTAAAATTGGTTTGAAAATTTTAAATTAGAATCGAAGATTCTGTGTATCTCGTGAAAACCTTCATTTCAGTTAGTATGATTCTTTACACCCATATTGAATATGTGTAACGATAACACACCATAAATCTCGGTTTATCACCAAAATGGAACTCATTGACTACACACCATAAACCACGATTGAACATGTTAAATACCGTCAATATTGGTTATCACCAAGTGTTTATCGGAGAACATTGGGGAACCACAACGTATAAAATGCACAATCCTTGGTGTAAATTTATTGAACCTATATAATTATTCAGGGGATTATGCATCACATGAGGGAATCATTTTGTACAAAATTATCTCGAGTGATGCACAACCCCTGCATTTGATGCATAATCCACTCGTGTAATACACGATCCTTCCATGTGATGTAAAATTTTCTCGTGTGATACACTATGTATAGATGCATTGTGGTTCTCCAAGTTTGTCTGATATATTGAGGTTCTCCATTGAATCCACCCACACATGTATGTGTGTGTTATTTAATTTATTTTTGATCAAATACAACGTACACTCACTAATAACATTTATTTAATAGGGCCCGCTGGTGCATGATGTGATTATATTTTATAATGGGATATATTTACAAATTATATTTTTAAGTTATTTAATTTATTTTAGATCAAATACAAGGTACAATCACTAATAACATTTATTTAATAGGACCCGCGGGTGCATGATGTGATTATATTTTATAATGGGATATAATGATATATATATATATATATATATATATATATATATATATATATATATATATATATATATATATATATATATATATATATATATATATATATATATATATATATAAACTTGGGCATGCATTTCTTTCAATTCACACGTTTAATAAGAAAGAATATTCCTTGTGGTCTCATATGAATCATGTTTTTATATTTGACAACACAATTTGTGGAGCTTCTTTGGTTTTAAAAAATGCAACATTCGTAATCAACGTGGGATAAAACCAAATTTTCAATGGCAAACCCCTGTCCACAAGAACATGATAATTTAGACATAAAAATTAATTAATAACTATTCATTTAATATTCCTGCTATATGCATTTACAGAAGTACAATATGTTGTTTCGGAACTTTCATATTATTCTATCCTCTGCGATTTACCACTTTATACTTAGGTGCATCGAAGAGTTCCGTCTCATAGGCTTAGGAACATTGGTACCCGTGAGGGTAGCCTAGTGTTTGGGGACATGGAATAGATTCATGGTTCAAACTCTACACATATCCTTTAAAAATAAGTTACTCGATTTACTTTTTGTCATGTTGATCGTAAGACCGGTCGGTAAAGGCCTCAAAAGGTGGGCTACCCTTTATGCTTGGGAACACTACAAACAACCTTTTTTTCTAACAACAAATGTTTTGTAAGACCGGTCGGTTAATGTCTCAAAAGGTGGGCTACCCTTTATGCTTAGGAACACTACAAACAACATTTTTTTAACAACATATGTTATTGGTTAGTTATTAGCACTATTGTTAGAGATTTTGACGGTGAGTACCAAACCCAACACCTTCACCTAAGCAGAAACACCCTTGGCAAGGCTCAAATTTAAGACCTCAACCAAGAGAAACTCCTTCTACCTTTGATCGTGTATATCAAAGTGGTTACTACAAACGTAACCTAACCCGTGCGTTTATCTCCCTCTCTTGTTCTTTCGCCAACCTTTATATTACTCCACTTATGTATTTTGTATTATTTTTTTTAAAAAAATTCTATTTTTATGACGCCATTAAGTTTATTTGGTTAATATCTACATACCAAATTAACTTATTAAAATCTAAGGTCATTTACTAAAAATATTAATAATTTTTTTGATTTTTTATCATTAATAACATTAACTTTTGTTTTTTGTATCGTTAATAGCCACTACTACAAAAAGAGGCTGTTGCGACGGAAATTTGCGACGGACAGCATCCATCACAATAATTAATATATTTGCGACAGATTTGCGTCCTGTTAGCGACTGCCATAAATATTTTGCGACCATCAAAATTTGTTGCAAAAATGTATTAAATAGCGACCGATTTGCGAGATAAAAATAGTCCATCGCAAATTCCATCACAAATATGACGAAAAATATTGTTAATAGAAAAAATAAGAGTTTATTCACATCTGTCGCAAATCTTGACATGTTGCGAGGGATTTGCGACGGACAAAGTTTATAATTTGTGAGCGATTTGCGACGGAATTTTGATTTTTTTTCATTATTTTCGGATCAAAAAGCCTAGAATAGCGAGTAAGAATATCGATTATGTAATTAAATACATAAAATTTGATTTTGAATGAGTATTTGTTTAATACACGTGCGTATAGATACGTTCGTGTACATTTGTATTAGTTTTATATAGGTCACAAAGTTTATGATTCGTTGGTAATGAAATAACACGTATACGAGTTCTCGTATTTTAAAATTTAAAATTTTTTATGCCTTTAAGAATGCATATATTAGTGTGTGTTAGTGCATACGCGTGATATTTTATGATAGTCGATTTTTTTTTAAAATAATAAGTTTAGGTCCGTCGTAAATCTATCGCAAAATGTTAAATTTTTTGAGCGATTTGCGACGGAATTTTGTTTCTTTTCGTTATTTCCGGATTAAAAAATCTAAAATAGCGAGTAAGAATATCGATTATGTAATTAAATACATAAAACTTGATTTTGAATAAGTATGTGTTTTATACCCGTGCGTATAGATACGTTCGTGTATATTTGTATTTGTTTTATATACGGTACAAAGTTTATGATTCGTTGTTAATGAAATAACACGTATATGAGTTCTCGTATTTTAAAATTTAAAATTTTTTATGCCTTTAAGAATGCATATATTAGTGTGTGGTAGTGCATACGCGTGATTTTTTAGTGTGTGGTAGTGCATAAACTCCAGGTTATGTCTGGTTCAAATCAAAGCAATGGGCATTTGAAAGACTTAGCATATGGACCATTCATTAATGTTCAGTCGCATAAGGGCTATCTAGTGAATGGTTACAAGTTTCACACAAACAACTTTTATTGGATGGGTCACACAAAACAGTGGAGTATGGGTGAAAGGGGCTACATATAACCAACCTGAAAGTGACTATTATGGATTATTGGATGAGATCATCGAGGTTGAATATCATAGCCCTTTAGGACCTTGCATCGTTGTCTTGTTTAAATGTAGTTGGTTTGATCCCATTCAAGGGGTAAGGATCGACTGTAAACATAATTTGGTTGATGTCAAACACTTGAAAAAGGGATGCTTTGATGACCCGTTTATCCTATCATCACAAGCGCACCAAGTGTATTATGTACCATATCCTTCAATAAAAGATTGGTGGGCTGTCTTTAAGACGAAACCTAGAGGCATCTATGAATTAGCACAAGATGTCAATGATGTGGATGATGAAGATGTGGATGATGAAGATGTGGATGGGGAACAATTCTTTCAAGAGAATGACAGTCTTATCAATACAAGTACAAATGATGATATAGAAGTTGTTTCCCTTATACAAGGAGATGTACATGTTATTAATGATGAAGATGAAGACGATGATATAGATCATGATGAAGAGCAGGAAGATGAGTTTGAAGACAAAGATTTAGATACAGATGATGATATTGAAGTTGCTTTTGGAAGCTGAGTCAGACTAATAAGTAAACAGTTGGTAGTTTTTATATTGTGTAATCACTTTGTAATTACGATTTATATTTTGTTGCACGTTTTAAAAGCATGTTTCTTACAATTTGAATCTTTTTTTTGCAAATATCATGACCGGATGCAGTTTTGCTAGTAGGAGTCAAAGTTGTCGTTGACGAGGAAGTGGTGGTGGACGAGGAATTTTGCAAGGATCGGGAAGCATTAGTGTTTCTCAAGAACTAGTATTAGAAGATATTGTCCTTAGTGAGGAGGAAGAAGAGGAGTCACATGTACCAAGACGGTCGAGTATCCCGATCCCATTACCTGCACGAATGGATCGTATTCAGTTTTCACTAAATGGGGATGAGTACGTGTGTCCGTGTGTGTGTATACATACATATGTACATAGTTGATTCCAATGTTAATTGTTGTGCATTTTATTATTGTGTAGTTTCGATAAACAATAGAAAGTATGTCGTGTTATCACAAGTATTTTTAGAAACATGTATGGTAGTGCTTGGGGATACTGGGATGATGTACCTACGGAGGCTCGCGAGCGGATGTGGGAACGTTTCCAGGTGTGTACTTACTGTGTTTATAACTTCATAAATGAAAGAATGTTTATAAATAAGTGATTAAATGTGCAGGGCTACTTTTGTTGGAATATCGAGCTTGAAGTGAAAATCCGGGATCGTTTCTATAAACAACTTCATAAACGATTAAGCGACACGATGTGTAGAGCTCGGAAAAAAGCACTTAGAACAGTACAGAGTATGAAGGTTCAAGTTGGGGATGATTTATCAGCCACAATTCTTATAACCCAACTTGGATCAAACAAGAATTTTGGAAAGAACTGGTAGAGCGTTGGACTAAAGACGAATGACAAAAGAACAGATCAAAACTAGTCGGTGGCCATCATACATGTGGGTCTCGTAGCTATACTGCTACTAGAGTAGCCATGGTATGATACCTTTAATTTTTCATCTTTTGACTTATAATATGATAAGTATTAAATACATGGCTGATAAGACTATTACCTTATGTGTTTTTATATCATTTTAAGATCGTTTTAAACACCGATGCTTCGTAACTTCATTATTATTACTCCAAAATTATGTTTCAGGGTCAAGACGTCAAACGGAAGCAACTCAAGAAAATTCAGCGCCATCCGAGCCGGAGGGGGCGCAGGCCTGCGCTGCCCTACGCTACAAAACAGAAGAAATGACAGTTAGAGACGACTTCCAGCGCAGCCCAGGCCATAACCCCAGCGCAGGGGGGCGCAGGCCTACGCCCAGGCCTGTGCTGGTGCGGCGCCCAATGAATCCAGACGCGCTTTCAACCCCAAAAACCCTACTTTCACATTCTTTATAAATAGGGGCCAAGTGCTCACGTTTTTGGATGTCTGGAAATCATTGAACTAAGTGGCGAAGCCTTGCCGGATTGCACTCACGACTCAAGTATGAAGCTGGTGTTTGAAGCTTATGACGATGTCTCCGATCACTCCCGATGATGAGCACACCATGAGCGGCTAAATTCCATAGCAATATGCGGATGATCTACGGCTAAGTGTTATTTTATCTTCTTTCATTTTATGTTTTAATGAATATTGGATTTGTTGAACAATTTATGTGTATTCAAATGATAAGCATTCGGTTATGATTATGATTGTATGTTTTGATTGGTAAAAGCAAGATAGTTCATCATATTGTTATTATTTGTGCTGAGTCCATTAGATTAGGGATTAAAACAAGTAATGAATGTTGCATGCGCTATGCTGAGAGTTATTGACTAAAACAAATACGATTAATTTAAATCGCGCAATTAATTATGTCTATGTGATTGTTGCATGAAATTCGAATGGGTAATACTTATGCCGTAGAGATTCCGTGAATGGTTATCTTTTACTTGATAATTTAGATGTAATCATTATTCCAACAATATTCCAACAATTCAATCCTTTTTACATCTTAAACGCTTTTAATTAACTAAAGAAGCTAGCTGATTAAACCTAATTACGTACGCACTCCCTGTGGATTCGACCGTTAATTCCATACGCTAATAGTTAGATTTAAGTTTATCTCTACGGGCCACAACGACGGCTCGTCAGATTTTGGCGCCGTTGCCTGGGAGTGGTAACGTTAGTTAGGGCTAGAAGTTAGTTTTGACATTAGTTTTCAGTTTAAAGTTTTTAAGTACTTTTAGTTTAGTTTATTTAGTAGTTAATTATTATTATTAAAAATCACATAAAAATTGAAAATTCAAAAAGGTAATTGTAGTCATCTACTTTGTCACCAAAAATATAATTAGTTTAATTATGTAACAACCTAACTTTTGGTCCAATCATAATTTCTGTATTTTGATTAGGTAATGTAATTTTATTATATTAATTATCTTGTAATTTAATTATAAATGAAATAATGTATTTAAATTATTTATATATGTTATGAATAATTAAAGATGATTAAATTTAAAAGATATGTAAACTACAAAAGTTTAGTGGATTAAATTTAAATATGATAAATGTGATATATAAAAACAAAATTAATGATCAATTAAGAGCATTAATATTAAGACTCTCTCTCTCTCTAATCTCTCTCTATCTCTCGGCTATTTCAACAAAATCACCAAGAAATTCATCATAATTGCAAGTAATTGAAGAATCAATACAAGAAGGACTTACAAGAAGCAACAATTATCATCAAACAACAAGATTTTTAGGTAATATGTGATTTAAATTTCAAGAAAATATGAATTTGGTTCGGTTTTTGGGTAAATCCGAAACCAAGAATTAAAATCATGAATTTTATGTTGCATGTCTATGATTTTAGATGATTATGATGAAATGAAGTATATAAAGGTTATAGAAACAAAAATCAGAGGTTGGATCATCCAAATTATTACGAAATATGAATTTTTATGATAAAAAGATGTTCTTGATAAAAATGACTTGTTTTGGATGATCTTGATCAAATTAATGTGTTTATGATAGGGAAAAATGTATAAAATTAATCCAATAATGTTAGTATAACATAATATAAAGTTGCACGTTACAAGAAATGAGTTTTGGGAATTTTTGTGAAAAATCCGTATGAAGATATTCAAGAACAATAAGAACATTTCTGGGAAAATATGAATATGTGAGATCCGAATTCGGCTGAGTCCGAATTCGGATGAGTGACATCAATTCGGTTCCAATGTTAATTCGGATGTATCAAGTCCGAATTCGGATGATAGATTGGTCCGAATCCCAATTACAATTCGGATGACCATTAGATCCGAATCCGGATGGTTCATTTCGGATGGATCCGAATCCGGGTCCCCAATCCGGATGGATCCGAATCCGGGTTGATTCGAATTTTATATATACATTTTGATATTTTAATTAAAATGATTTATTTATATATAAGAGAAAGAGAACTTATGAGAATTTAATAAAAGATTGATAAGATTATCAGTTATCAGAATCAGATAAAATTCAAGAATTTAAAGATTAAGATGATGATAAAGATGATGAAATTGACATGATATTATCATGATAATTCTGGACAGGTTCAGTGAAATTCTGAACATAGAGATTTAGAGACTTAAAAGCGGGTCAAAGACTTGATTTGACAGAGAACAGAATTGACAAAGATAAAATCCTGAGATAACTCAGGTGGCAGATTTTTATATCTGTTTGATAAAGACCCAGATCTGTGAGTTATAGATATTCAGATTGAACATGTTTAAATTCCGGTTGAGATATATTGTTGATGTTAGATTTATTGACATTCATTTTATCAGCTGAATTGAGACCTGTGCACACCATGGTTGGGTGTTGCCCAAAGAATCATGATAGCTATTTGATTATCATTTCATATTGCATTTAAGATTTCTTCAGACATTGCTTTATGATTCATTGCTATCATGACTTCTATGACTTAAGCTTTCACTATTTGATCAGACACTTGAAAGATTTATTCAGCTTGATTAGCCTTGATGGTCTATTGTTCTAGACCTGGCTATTTCACCAGTTCTTATGAACTTGGTAATGACCTCCGATGTTCCGCCATATTGACTTACTGGTAGCTAGCCCAGTATGTGGCTGATCCCCACGATTTAAGCGTGAGTGTGGCCTGAACATCATCCAATTCTATGATTCTATGTCTCAATCATGAGGGCTGTAGCGGCAGCCAAGACATATCACGCTAAGACTGATGATCCGCTTGACACGCATGTTAATATTGAAAATCTATAAACTCACTAAGCATTGCTTACAGTTGCTACTTTATAATTTTACAGGAAAAAGCAAAGGAAAGTCACCTGCTGGACCTAGCTCTTAGGTCTATTAACGATCAAGACAGAAGTATCATAAACCACTACGCAACAAAACCTTTTGGTACTGATTGGAAGACAGCAATTGTTGTGGATTTTGGGTAGATTTGATATGATTCTATGATGTAATAGTTAGATTAGATGGTACCCTTTTATAACTTTACTTTGAAATATGTGTAGGTCCCGAGAGGTTCCCAAAGTATATAGTTATAAGCTGTAGAGGGGGGGTGAATACAACACTTTAAAAACTACACACTCTTTTCTCAATGTTTGTATGTATTATCAACAATTTGTTAATTACAAACAAGCTTGAATGCGGAATTGTTCAAGCTGAGATGACAGATACAACAGTATGCTTACTAGTCTAAGACAGACTCGAACTAGTATACAATGAATACACTCACTAAGAAGCACTCACTGTGTTTACAAGACTAAGGAACAGCTTAGGTAAAACAGCTTAGACACACAGAAGCTGGTTTACAGAAGACTTGCATGCATGAAGATCACACTTGCACGTTCACTCTTGGTTTAAGCACTTAGCTTTCTTCACTCTTCTTTCTGACCTTAGAAGCTTCCTTTTATACTCACTTAGAGGATCTCAGAGAAACATCTTCATTGGACAGAGGGAAAAGGAAAAGTCTTGTTGAAAAGACAACATAACCTTTTCTGCACTTTTCTGAAAAGCAAACTTGTCTTCATATGTGCAGAACTTTTGCCTTTTTACTTTGTCTACTGTTGCATTGCCTTTAACTAATTTTGGAATGTCAACTTTGCGTCTTTCTTCCCTGTAAAGGCCTATTTTGATATAAGAAAAAGGTCTGTCATCCTTTTTCAAATATCCTTTTGTCTTCATGTTACAGAACAGCGTGGGCAGGCTGAGCAGTTCTGTTTTCCACTTTGTCTTCGACTTTGTAAACTGATCTTGTAGTCAAAAACAATACATGATGACTTGGAAACAAATTCCATAAAGTGTTTAGCCTGTTCACAAAGAACAGGTTCTGTTCACAAAGAACAGAACACTTTAAAAATGCCCAAGCTGCTCAACAGTGTAGAGCAGCGTAGACAATTTATGTCCAGCCTGTTCAGCAGACAGAGCATCTTGGACAAACTGTCTTAGTTGCAACACATGCAACATATAGAACAGCTTTAGACTGATATTGCAAATCATTTTCAGGTTTCAATAAGGCATATAACAGGCCTTAAATTCAACCTTCAAATGCATCAATAGGTTTGATTATAAAATCTCCCCCTCAGATGTAGAACAGGTTTGACTGAGGCCTTTTTGTGCCTAACAATCTCCCCCTATTTGCAATAACCAGTTCAAGCTGGTCTTGTCAAAAATCACTATATATTTTTACAGTACATTTGCTGAAATAAAATTACAACATTATAGTAAGGTAAAAGATCAGTTTATATATACACTGATTCTTGACTATACTAGAACAACACATGTTCTTACAAGAGTACAACTAATGTACTAATGTATTTTACAACTAATGTAAAATCAAAAATTACAACTCATGTAATAATGTACAACTAATGTACAGGATGTACAACTTATGTACAAGATGTTTGGACTGTTTGAGTTGGGAGCAGAAAACGGTAAGCCTGTCCAACTGATGGACAGCTCCCATTCTTCACCTACCCAGACGGTAGATGGACTTCATATCACTGGAGAAGGATCCTTAACCATCCTTTCCAATTCTTCCCTTGAATCCTCAAGTTCCTCAACTTCACTTCTGATGATCATGAACTTGGGATCATTGAGTTCTCCTCTTTCATAGAAGCCTCTGAGCTGATCCCAGATGGCTGCTCTCCATTTGCTAGACTGCCTGAAAGAAACTGCAAGTCTGAAGGCGGCAAGTTGTCTCAGATCAACTTTGTATAGCTCTGAGGCCCTTTGGAAGCACTTTTTCTGAGTTAGGGGATCTACAAAAAATGCCCCCAGCTCAGGTTCTTCTATAATCTTGCCATCCTCAAACTCTATTCCTTTAGGCAGACTATGATCAACTCCTTTTATTTCAAGGGCATAGTCACCCTGTTCAATCAGTGTAAGGAGTAGCTCCATCTCTGTATCCTTCTTTGTCCTTCTGGCCTTTATTTTGGGGTATGTCACAGAGACACCCTCTTTTACTTCTTTTGGAATCAGGCCCAACTCACTTACTCTTTCCATCAGCTTCTTGATGTATGCCCTGATAGTCTTAGCCGTTTCTGACTTAGACTGGCTCAGGGCAACTGCCAGTTCCACCCATTCCCTGTATCCCATCTGTGCAACATCAGTGTGATCGTAGGATTCCATTTCAGGGCCTGTTGCACCCATCCTGGTGATCTGAAGCTTCCACTGTGTGCCTTTTCTTGAAATGGGAACAGCTTTGACAATCGCTTCCTTGGCAAGCCTTCTAGTAGCAACATCATGAAATTTCTTTCTAGCCAAGTTGTCAAAGTGGAATTTGGCTCTGGCAGAGGGTACTGTTGATTTGGTCACAGAGACCTGAGTACCTTTCTCTACTTCCTTCTCTTTTTCTTCTGCTGATTTCCTGGCAGCTTCCATTATTTTCTTTTGCACCTCCAAGGTAGACATTTTAATTTTCTTTGCTTCTTGGAGGGCAAAGGACTTAGCAGCTTTGGCAGATTCTTCTTCTTTTCTTAATTCCTCTAGAGCTTGAAGCTGTTCATCCCTAAACTCAAAGTATTTGTGCATAGGGAGGCCCATCTCTTTGGCTCTGGCCTTGTGAAATTGCATTTCTGCCTGTTTCTGCTGCATAGGATCCTTAGCTACCGTTTCTTTTCCTTTAGCTGCTGCTTTAGGAACAGCAGCTTCAGGAATTTCTTCTTCTTCTTCTGATAGAATAAGGTGCCTCCTTTTGCTGCTAGGCCTGTCCTCAGGAATGATTTCCTCCCCCTTAGACTGAGCAGGGTTTGGAGAGACAGCCTGAGTAGGCATAGTAGCTTGAGAAGCACCTTCAGCAGCACCTGTTTCAAAAATCTCTGCTGGCTGACCAGTGTGAGTTGCAGACACTGGTATCTCCTTAGGAGAAGAAGTTTCTCCCCCTTAGACTTAGTCTTCGAGGCAGATGACTTCTCCCCCTTTGAAGGAGATGAAGCAGCGACTTCAACACCTGGTCTGCCGGAAGACACAAAGTCAGCAGGCTTGCCAGCAGGTTTAGAGGATTTAGGACCAACAAGGCTGTTCACTAAGTAAGCCAAGTTATCCTTCACCTCACTAAGTTGGGAAAGACAGGTTTGAAGAGAAGAGGTGTGGGAATCAGCAAGAGTGGTCAACTTAAGAAGATTTTCCCTATCAGACGCTGTGAACAGCAGAGATTGCAGCTGTGCAAGATGAAGTTCTAGTGAATCTCGCACATCAGCAAGGTCTGATGATACAGAGTTGGATAGGGAACCAATGATGGTTTGTAAGCTGGCCAAAGTGTTAGGAAGAGTAGAGTTGCAAGAAGTGAGGATAGATGACAGCTGTTGGGAAATGGCTGCCATGGAGGACACAGAGTCCTGTTGTAAGGAGAGGATAGAGGAGAGAGAGGTGGATACAGTTTGCAGCTGTGCAGTGAGTGCAATCAGCTGTGGAGAGTTGTCAGTTTGGGGAGTGACTGGGAAGGATTCTTTAAACATATCAAAGAATCCTTTGAGCTGCTCAGACATAGAGTCTGAGATGAGGGATGGTAGGGAGTGCGTGGTGTTTTCCAAAGAACCAACTTTGTTGGTCAGCAAAGAAAGCTGATCCTTCAAAGGCAGGTCTTTGGGATATGGTGGTGTATGGGTGGATTGTTTGGAGTGGGTAGAGGGAAACGATGATGATGAGGCTGGAGTATGAGGATGTGATGGAGAGGGAAGAGGGACTTGGGATAGAAGCTCCATAGCCTGGGCAAAAGTAAGATGGCCCAGGTTAGAGGGATCAAGAGGTCCTTCAGCAGCGGCTGTAGCTGCATCACCAGGAGAAGGGGATGATGTTTGGGGCCTTTCAGATGCTGCTTGTGTTGCAACACCCTCATGAAGACCAGTGGTGGTTCCCTCTGCAGTGCCTTGGTCTAAAGGCACCTCATCATTGGGAGATGGAATATGCATTTCAACAGCAGCAGTGGTGAAACCTGCTGATGGAATTTGCATTGAGGGAGCAGCCTCACCAGAGGGATGGTATGATCCCTGAGGTTCATCAGCTTGGGATAGTGGTCCCTCAGCAGCTGTTTGGTGTTGAACAGCTGAATCATGGGGAACAGAAGTTTGAGGCTGAGTTGCTGATTGGTCTATATCAGCAGCGTGGGCACCTCGTGCAGACTCAGGGTGTGAGGAGATATGAGAGGGGGACAGTGTGGACACAGTATGGAGTGGAGAGGACTCCTGTCTTTCAATATCCTCAGCCTGTTGGGAGGCTGGGATAGTTGATGTGGGTATCTCCATTTGTACAACTGGTTCCTGTTGGGAGGAACCAGAGGGTCTAGGCTGACTCAAGGGTGACTCAGATTGGAGTGAAGCAGGCTCCAGATGAGCTGAACCTTCTCCCAAAATAGGAGAGGCAGCTGGGGTTGCTTCTTTTACAACTGAACCCTGTTGAGAGGGAACAGAGGAGGTGGTTTTGTGGGCTGTTTTCTTTTTGGCTAGTGATTTTCTTTGGTAATGAACGGATGATGTGGGTGATTGTGGAGTAGGGAGAGTATCTGTTTGGACAGGATGTGAGACTGGGCTAGGAACAGTGGGGCTGGCCTGTTCCATCGTCTCTTGTGCCACAGAGGCACCAGCCACAAAGGCTTCAGGCTCAACAGATGAGCCAGGGTGAGGAATCTGCTCTCCCTCAGCCACAGAGGCTAAAGGAACAGACTCAGACTGAGCTGTTTTGGCCTTCTTTTTCACAGGCCCAGCTTCAGTTGCCAGGGTCCTTTTGACAAGCTTGGACCTGGCTTTGGATTTTCTGGTGGGAGCAGTCTCTGGATCCACCCTCACAGTAGAGGGTCCTTCCACCAAACCTAGCAGCCTCCTCATTGGAGTTGATAGAGGAGGCTCATTCTGCAGGACTGGAGTATAGAAAACTCTATTCCCTATAACTGGGAATGCAGCAGTCTTAAGAAGAGGCTGAGAGTTATAGAGATGCTCACCACATACATGCTTGAAAATGAGGCTCAGAAACCTGGGATATCGAACAGCAGCTGGTCTTGACTCTTGCTGCACCAGGTTCCTCAAATTCAGAAAAATCCATTTGGCCATATCCATGGTAGTTCCATCCACAAGCTGCAGAACTACAGGGATTTCATCACGGCTCAGTTGGTCAAATGAACCAACTTTACTACTGAAGCACATCACCACAGAGGCGAATAAGAAGCTGTAGGTAGGAGAGAGATCCTTCCTGAACAGTGTTGCTCCAACTTTGGGTTCTGCCACACCACAGAAGCGTAGCAGATTGCCCATTTGATCATTTTCAGCTTGGGGCTCATCGTAAGAAGCAGCAGTTGGTAGATGAAGCACCTCCCTGAGCAGATCAGTGTTAATCTCAATGGTCTGAGTCCCATTGAGTATTGTGCCCTTAATGACTTTGGATTCTGGAAGGTAGGCACAGGTATACCAGAACTCATACACCATCTCCTGGTACAGGACACCAGGAGATGCAGTCATTGCGTAGTTCAACGGATGAACTGTCAGAAACTCCACCATTTGTTCGTAACCTTTCCCCTCATAGTTTTTGGGGATAGTGAGGTTTGCAATGTAGTTGGTGGGTTTTATGGTCAGCATCGTGGTGATGGATGAGTGTTTGACGACATCCTCACCAACAAATACTGGTAGAAAGGGATTAGGTCTGTGAGCCATTTGGGAATTTTTGAGGTTTGAAGAAGCAAAAGACACTTAGTCGATTTTAGGGTTCTTGAGGATTTCTGGAAATGATGAGGAAGACGAAGATGAAACAGTATGTAGGTATTTATAGGATTTGAATGATCGTGTGTATGAGAGAGAAAAGGTTTGGGCGGTTTGATTTGAAATGATAGTTGACGGAAAAACGGAACGGTTGTCCATGTCAGAAACATTTGTCAGACCACTTGACCTTGTTAATCACTAACACACGTAACACACATTATCCGCAGTAATTAAGTTAAATTAAAACATAATTTAAGTAACTTAATTATGAAGAAAGGTAATTAAACTTTTGGTCTACGCTGTTGGTCAAACCTGTGATGATCAGGGTCAACACAAGGTTCTCAGTCTTCAAGCTGTTCTTCCTTCAAACTGTGCCTTCAGCCTGCTCTCCTTTGTGAGAACAGGTTGTGTTCAATAGTTGAACAGGTTACAAGACAATGGCTTGTAAGACAGTGTGAAGAAGTGAACAGGTTGAATATTGGACCATCAGAGCAGGCTGGACGAATAAACAGGTTAAACTGTTTTTGTTCAGCCTGTTGTATGCTCAAGCTGTTCAAGTTTTTCAGACAAATGACTAAGTACAGAACATGTATAACCTGTTCTGTCTAAGCTGTTCAGAAAAACTTGAGCAGTGTAAAACATACAAATTATTAGACCTTTGAGAGACACTTAGTCACTCTTGTTTAACATGCCCAGCTTGCTGACAAGATAATTAAATCTTGTTTCATCCAGAGGTTTGGTGAAAATGTCTGCGAGCTGTTCATTTGTGGAAATAAAACTTACCTCCACATTACCTTTCTGAATGTGATCCCTGATAAAGTGATGTCTGACTTCAATATGCTTTGTTCTTGAGTGAAATACTGGATTGTTGGAGATGGCTATGGCACTTGTGTTATCACACAGAATAGGAGTTTTCCTATACACAAGCCCATAGTCTTCAAGCTGATGCTGCATCCACAGAATCTGCCCACAGCAGCTTCCAGCAGCAATGTATTCAGCTTCAGCAGTAGAAGTGGACACTGAGTTCTGCTTCTTACTACTCCAACTGATCAACTTTCCACCAAGGAGTTGACATCCACCTGTTGTGCTTTTCCTATCTAACCTGCAGCCTGCAAAATCAGAATCTGAATAACCTGTTAGTTCAAGGCTTGAGTCTTTGGGGTACCAAAGACCCAAACCTGGTGTACCCTTCAGGTATCTGAAGATTCTTTTAACAGCAGCTAGATGTGATTCCTTTGGATCAGCTTGGAACCTAGCACATAAACAGGTGGCAAACATAATATCAGGTCTACTAGCAGTCAAGTATAGCAAGCTCCCAATCATGCCTCTGTAAGCTGTTACTGAAACAGCTTTGCCACTGGCATCAGCATCCAATTTTACATTGGTTGCCATTGGGGTTTTAATAGGAGAACTTTGATCAAATTTGAACTTTTTCAAAAGATCTAAAGTGTACTTTCTTTGATTTATAAAAATTCCAGTTGAGGTTTGTTTAACCTGTAATCCTAAAAAGAAAGTTAGTTCTCCCATCATACTCATTTCATACTTAGATTTCATGAGTAATGAAAAATTCTTGCATAACTGCTCATTAGTAGAACCAAATATTATGTCATCCACATAAATTTGAACAAGCATAATATCAGACTTCACTTTCTTTATGAACAGTGTGGTATCCACTTTACCTCTGGAGTACCCATTGCTCATAAGGAATTCAGTAAGAGTGTCATACCAGGCTCTAGGGGCTTGTTTGAGACCATAGAGAGCTTTGTCCAACTTATAGACAAAACCTGGGTGTTGTTCATTTTCAAAACCAGGAGGCTGCTTGACATATACTTCTTCTTGCAGCTTCCCATTCAAAAATGCACTCTTCACATCCATTTGAAATACCTTTATGCTCTTATGAGCAGCGTAGGCTAGATACAAACGAATTGCTTCTAGCCTGGCCACAGGAGCAAATGTTTCATCATAGTCAATGCCTTCCTCCTGTCTGTAGCCCTGAGCAACCAGTCTTGCCTTATTTCTAATGACATGACCTTGCTCGTCCATCTTGTTCCTGAAAACCCATTTTGTGCCAATTATAGTTTTACCTTTAGGAGCAGGGACCAACTTCCATACTTTGTTTCTCTCAAACTGATTGAGTTCTTCTTGCATGGCAGTGATCCAATTGGCATCTTTTAATGCTTCATCAACCCTCTTTGGCTCCATCAGTGAAACAAAACTAGAGAACATACAGAAGTTCCCTAAGCTGTCCCACCGTGTTTGTATCCCTTTGTTGATGTCACCAATTATTTGATCATTGGGGTGACACCTGACCCACTTAGGATCATTTTTCAATGATGATTTTCCTGAGTTGTTAACATCTTCAGCAGGTCCTGTTGAACAGCTCTCAAGATTTTCAGACACACTGTTGTCTTGAGCCTGTTCACTTGTTGAACATGTCTGACCACTATTGAACACATCAGCAGAGGAACTGGGAAAATCAGCATTGATAGGTTCTGGACATGCAGTTGTAATTAAGTCAGTACATTTATTCACACAGGGTGTATTGACATAATCATCATCATGTCCATCATGATTTACAGGTTCCACACTGGGTGTAGTGGAAGCTTTTGAGTCCTCTTCATTGATTGAATGCATCAGATCATCAAAGTTAAGGTCTCCTGAAACTGATTCAGGAACAGCTTTGGTGGAGGCATTCTTGGACTCTTCAAAGGTGACATTGATAGATTCATCTATCACCTTTCTTTTGTTGTTGTATACTCTGTAGGCTTTGGAGATAGTAGAGTAGCCAACAAACACACCTTCATCAGCTTTAGGTTCAAATTTCGACAGCTTGTCCCTTTGATTCAGAATGAAGCAGGGACATCCAAACACATGGAAGTAACTGACATTTGGCTTTCTCCCTTTGAGCAGCTCATAGGGAGTCTTGTTGAACCTTTTCACCACTAAGGATTGTTTTGGGTGAAGCAGGCAGTGTTAACAGCTTCAGCCCAAAATGATGAAGGCAAACCTGATGCACACAGCATGGTTCTGGCAGCTTCAATGAGAGTTCGGTTTCTCCTTTCAGCAACTCCATTTTTTTGAGGAGTTCTTACTGCTGAAAAGTTTTGACTGATACCTTTCTCTTCACAGAAGTCTTCAAGAGTACTGTTTCTGAATTCAGTACCATGATCACTTCTAAGCTGCTTTACTTGGGCAGAGTTCAGCATTTCCATCTTTTTAACAAATCCAATAATTTCTCTCGCAGCCTCTCCTTTGCTCTTCAAAAAGATCACCCATGTGTACCTGGAGAACTCATCAACCATTACAAGCGTGTATCTTCTTCCTCCTAGACTTGGAAACTAAACTCATCAACCATTACAAGAGTGTATCTTCTTCCTCCTAGACTTGGGACATTAACAGGTCCAAACAAGTCCATATGGATTAAGAAGAGTGGAGTATCAATAGAGAAATTGTGTTTGGATTTAAACGATGTTTTTCTCTGCTTGCCTTTCTCACAAGCTGTGCATAATCTATCTTTGGCAAAAGTCATAGAAGGCAAACCTGTCACCAACTCTTTCTTACAGAGTTTGTTGATGTTCTTGAAGTTCAGATGTGACAGTCTTCTGTGCCATAACCAGTTTAGCTCAGCATTTGTTCTTGTGAGAAAACAGGTTTCAGTTGTGGGGTCAGCAGAATGCATATCCACAACATATACACCTTTCTTTCGTTGAGCACACAGCACAACTTTGCCTTGGGAATCCAATATGTAACCCAGGTGCTCATCAAAGTTAACCTTGTAGCCAGCATCACACCGTTGGCTTATGCTAACAAGGTTATGTTTTAGCCCAACCACATAGGCTACCCTTTTGAACACTGCAGCACCAGCTTTAAGAGTTCCATATCCCTCAGTGGATCCCTGCACATTGTCACCAAAGGTGACTTTTGGCCCTTTTTCAGGCCTGAGTTCACTCAGCAATTCTTTACAACCTGTCATGTGCCCTGAGCAGCCACTGTCCAAGTACCAAACCTGGGAAGGTTGTTTTTCCTGCAGAGTGATAAGAGAACTATTAGTCATTTTTAGGGGAACTCATCACAGAGATGAGTTCTCCTACTTCATCAACATTTGTTGATGGATTTGGAATGTCCACCCTAATATTCCCTATCTGAATGGTATCAGCTTGTATACCATCCTCAGTGACTGTGACATTTCCACCACTGCTTGTGACAGCTGTGAAGGAAACAGCAGAGTCAACAGGCCTCATGTCCTCGGATTCAGGACAGTCCTTGGCCAGATGTGTCTTCTTCCCACATTTGTAACATTTTCTCTTTTTAGTATTTTTGGAAGAAGATCCTTCAGAAACACATTCTGAGCTGTTTTTGTTGATTCTTTCAGCATGTTTAGCCTTCTTTGTTGAATCAACAGCTTGTGTGGAGGGTTCAATAGCCACAGCTTTGACTATCTCTTCTTTCCTCTTTTTGGGAGGACAAATGTCAAAGACAGGAAGCTTGATTGGCTTTTGAGCTTCCACAGGTTTGGAAAACTTATTCCCATTTGTCTCAGTTTGAGCAATGGTTTTGCCTTTGCCCCTACTGGATTGTGATTTATACTGCCTATCAGCATACTCACTGTGTTTGGTTTTGAAAAACTTATTTTCATTTAAAACCAATTTACCACTATGATTTGAAAACTTATTTGAAATCACAGCAGTTTTGTTTTCAACATGAGACTTACCCTTGTTGAAAACAGGCTGCTTACTTTTTGAAAACTTATTTTCAAAGTGTTTAGCATCAAAAGGATTAACATGCTTTTTACCAACAGCTTTGGACTCAGAACCTGTTTTGTCAACAGGTTTAGCATCCACAGCTTCAGTTTGAACATGTTTTCCTTTCTTTTGCTTGTGTGAGCTAGCAAAGCACTTAGCAGGCTGTTTTGGAGAACAAACTCCAACATCAGCTTTTGAGCTGAGTTCACACAAGTTGTCAGTATTTTGAGGCCTGACAAACCTGTTTGTTGAGCTTAGTTTACCATTCACATTTTGAATGAATGTATTTGGAAGTTCACCAAGAGTGGATAAGTCTTCTTTCAAATTACTTATCTCAACAATTGAAGCTGCTGTGTCAAGATCCCCTCCAAGATAGGCTTGGATTTGTGCAGGAATCTGTTGACTTATACAATGGCTGACTTTTTGTGCAGATTGGCACCAAGAGTCAACTATCATTTGAAGCTTGGCATGCTTTATATCTGTTTCTCTCTTTTCTTCCAGTAAAATGGAGTTGACGTGTTTTAATTCATCAAGCTCAGTTTCCAACTTATGGAAACTGTCCAGTTTACTAGATTTAGTTTTAAGATCAGCTTTAAGCATAGAGATTTCAGATAATAAAGCATCATGCTTCTCAACAGCAGCTTTGAGATCAACAAGCATATATTCAAACATTTTAACTTTTTCTTCAGAACTGTAAGCCACAAAGTTTTGTACCTTATACATCATTGTAGGATTCCAGTTCTCTAAGCTGCTGAAGGCTTCAGCTTCAGCCATATCCTGTTTGAAACTGCTTGTTGATGGGACATTAGTGTTGGCCATCAGACATTGATTATCTTCTTCATCAGATGATGAATCAGATTCCTCCCAGTCACATGTCTCTGCCATGAGTCCCTTTTGGCGATTGGAAGACACAGAGTTTTCCAATTTCCTCAGCTTAGCCATGGCCATAAGGTACTTAACCCTATAGCCATCATCCTTGTTAGTCTTGTTGGGTTTGGATGACTGACCAACAGCTTTTGACACACAGTCAGCAGCTATGTGACCAGTTTTGCCACACTTGAAGCACTCAGCTTTGGATTTGTCAAATGCCTTCTTTTTGCCAGCACTTGAACCTCCTTGCAGCATATTTCTTCAAAACCTTTTCTTGTCGAACCTTTTGACAAGCATGGCTATCATTTGCTCATCATCTTGTTCAGCAAGATCTGCAGCATCTTCTTCGTCTGACACCTCCTCCTTTTCATCATCCTGCTGATCAGGTTGAATGAACACATCACTCACCTGATTTACAGGCTGTCTCACACTAGCCACAAAGGCTGCACCTTTTCTGGACATTTCCAAGGCATTTCTCTTTTGTTGCCTTGACTGTTCATCATTCAGTAAGGATCCATACAGATTGACTAGATCCATACTTCTGATAGTACCTGAGTTCCTTAGGATTGTTGAGAAGTAGTTCCACTCTTCAGGTAAAATGTCCAGAAATTTGTTCACCAGGGTAAGACTGTCCTTGGTGATCCCAACAGCTTTGAGATCATTCACTAGAGCAGTGCACCTGGTGTAGGTTTCAGTGAGAGTCTCCTTTGGTTTAGCAAAGAAGAGTTCATACTGTCTAACAAGATTGTTGATCCTGTTGTCCAGTGTGATTGTGGGTCCATAATAGACGGTACACAAAGTATCCCACATCTCCTTTGCTGTCTTCATTTTCTCCACCTGCTTGAACACATCATCAGGGAGAGAAATGACCAGGTTGTTTCTGGCCTTTGCATCCAGAGCCACCAATCTCTTGTCTTCATCAGACCATTGAGCTTTAGCTTTCTCAAAGGTCCTGATTTCAGGGGCAGCTCCTTCAACCGCTGGAGTTATAGTAGTAACAGAGGTTGGCACATAGGGACCCTCCATCACTATCTCTGGTAGTTGTACATCCAGATTCTCTAAGTAGAGCATCATTCTGCACTTCCAACCAGAGAAGTTTTGATGATTAAATTTTGGAGGCTTGCCCATAGAGCCATTGTCATAGTAAGAAGAATTTGCAGCACTGTTGTCCATGGAAACTTGGGAGAATGAGAGATCTAGAATGACACACACTCTAAACTGCTCTGATACCAGTTGTAGGTCCCGAGAGGTTCCCAAAGTATATAGTTATAAGCTGTAGAGGGGGGGTGAATACAGAACTTTAAAGACTACACACTCTTTTCTCAATGTTTGTATGTATTATCAACATTTTGTTAATTACAAACAAGCTTGAATGCGGAATTGTTCAAGCTGAGATGACAGATACAACAATATGCTTACTAGTCTAAGACAGACTCAAACTAGTATACAATGAATACACTCACTAAGAAGCACTCACTGTGTTTACAAGACTTAAGGAACAGCTTAGGTAAAACAGCTTAGACACACAGAAGCTGGTTTACAGAAGACTTGCATGCATGAAGATCACACTTGCACGTTCACTCTTGGTTTAAGCACTTAGCTTTCTTCACTCTTCTTTCTGACCTTAGAAGCTTACTTTTATACTCACTTAGAGGATCTCAGAGAAACATCTTCATTGGACAGAATGAAAAGGAAAAGTCTTGTTGAAAAGACAACATAACCTTTTCTGCACTTTTCTGAAAAGCAGACTTGTCTTCATATGTGCAGAACTTTTGTCTTTTTACTTTGTCTACTGTTGCATTGCCTTTAACTAATTTAGGAATGTCAACTTTGCGTCTTTCTTCCCTGTAAAGGCCTATTTTGATATAAGAAAAAGGTCTGTCACCCTTTTTCAAATATCCTTTTGTCTTCATGTTACAGAACAGCGTGGGCAGGCTGAGCAGTTCTGTTTTCCACTTTGTCTTCGACTTTGTAAACTGATCTTGTAGTCAAAAACAATACATGATGACTTGGAAACAAATTCCATAAAGTGTTTAGCCTGTTCACAAAGAACAGGTTCTGTTCACAAAGAACAGAACACTTTAAAAATGCCCAAGCTACTCAACAGTGAAGAGCAGCGTAGACAGTTTATGTCCAGCCTGTTCAGCAGACAGAGCAGCTTGGACAAACTGTCTTAGTTGCAACACATGCAACATATAGAACAGCTTTAGACTGATATTGCAAATCATTTTCAGGTTTCAATAAGGCATATAACAGGCCTTAAATTCAACATTCAAATGCATCAATAGGTTTGATTATAAAATCTCCCCCTCAGATGTAGAACAGGTTTGACTGAGGCCTTTTTGTGCCTAACAATAAGCTATGACCCTATCTTTCTATATCAACCCATTGTGTGAAACGTCACAGTAATCTACAAATTTCTTGCTTCTCTTGGATAAAATATGCGCACTGCGCAGTTTGTGCTTTAATAACTGATATGATGTCTCATGATCCTCGGCCCAATCATACTTAATGTCTTTTCGGGTCAGTTCTGTTAGAGCTCTGATGAACTTTGAGAAATTTCTTATAATTGCTTATAATAAGGGGCAAGTCTTAAGGACTGTCGTATCTCTATGGGGGTTCTAAGAGTTGACCAATTCCTGATAGCCTTGATCTTTGCGGGGTCGACATGGATCCCTTTACTATTGATCACGTGACGGAGAAATCTTACCTATCTTAGCCAAAAGTCAAACTTAGAAAGCTTGGCATGTGGTTGTCCTTTCTTTAACAACTCTAGAATCAACCTTAAATGTTTGCTCGTGCTCCTCCTTGCTTCGCGAGTAGATTAAGATGAATACAATCACGAATAAGGTTTTCACACCCGATTTATGAGGTTCATGAATACCGTCGCGGCACTGGTTAATCCAAACGGTATTAATAGGAATTTATGATGACCGAAACAAAATCTGAAGGCTGTCTTTGGAATATCTTTCTTGCGAACTCTAACCTGATGATAACCAGACCTTAGGTCAATCTTCGAATAGAAGCTTAATTCTTTGGTCAAACAAGTCATTGATCCTTCTGAGCGGGTATCGGTTCCTTTAGTTTATTTAGCTCTTGGTAATTGATGCACATTCTGATGGTTCTATCCTTCTTCTTTATGAACAAAACTGGAGTTCATCCAAAGCGAGGAACTCAGTTTGATAAACCCTTTATCTAAGAACTCCTACAGTTGGTTGGACGATTGTTACACTATTGATGGGGCTAATCGACATGGTGCTCGAGCCACTGGTACCACACCTGATACTAGGATGATTTTTGAATTTGACTTGTCTCGATCTTGGGTATTCAGGTAAGTTTTCTAGAAAAACTTTGGGGTAACCATAAATAATAAGAATATTTTCGAGTCGCTTTTCCTTTGGCTCCCTTTCTATCAACACTTCAGGGTCCTAATGCTAGAGATGATGCTTACTTTGGTATTTCTTGCTTTGCGTTGGACAGTAAGGACCTTCTTACTGGCTAAAGGTATATGAACTGTGTTCTTGTTGCATACTATTCCCACACGATTTTCGATAGCCAATCTATGTCTATGACCACGTAAACACTTCCCAGTTTGATGGGTATCAAGTCTGTTTCAAAAAGTCGGCCTACTAATTCTAAGGAGCATCCTCGACTTATATTATTTGTCTTAAGCGTCTCACTGTCATCAACCTCAATAGCATAAGTAGCACTTAATGGAATTATCTGCTTAGTGAACTTTAGTGGATATAAAGCTCCTATCAGCACCAGAATCAATTAGTAGAAATGCATAAGTGGTATCTAATAGGGTAAGAGGATAAGTCTACGGGTTTGAAATTTCATAGGCAGATAATCACAGCTTTATCTTTTCCTACGCAGAGTTGTAGTTAAAACTTAATTCCTCATAAAACTTCTTGATACTTAATCTTTGTATATGATATGGTCAGAATTTTCTGATAAATTCTTAAGCCTTATTTACCCTAAGATATATCAGATAGTATAGCCTAGATAAATACTAAAAAATGGTAGAAGGGTACTAAGTATGAGATGCCTCTGGGGTTTCCTCGTACTCCAGAGCGTTAAGTCGTTCTGTTAGTTCTGCATTACGGGCTTTGCGCTCTGCTAGGCGCTGTCACAATTTGTCCATTTCGTCTTGTTGAATTGCCTAGGTATTCTGGTTGGCCTAAGGTTTATTGTGGGTTTGCATTTCCTCCTGCTTAATCCTTGCAAAGATCTCACCGACCTCTTGGTGGATTTTGTCGAATTTGGAGGTCGTGTCTCGCAGTTCTTGCCACCAACAGAGGTACCGTTCGTTGCGTCGGTTCCTTAATAAGTGTCGGTACTTGAGAAGAAAATGGTGTTTCTAACTGGCTTGGGATCCCTCTCTTGTTTCTCCACTCTTGGAGAGTGTGAGGCATCCATCCCCACTGTCTTACGCTTGCCCGTTACTACTGCGGCAGGCTTGGCTGATGGGCAGGTATCGGGATAGACTCCCGTTGTGCTAGTCACACCCTTTCCCTAGGGGTGAATTTCGACATGTTATTGTCATCAGGGTCCATATATGTGTTCACAGTTCTTGAAGAAAGTTTAGTTTTTTTGTAATAGTTATAGTCTAGGTACTAATGCAACCTAGTTCACTATAACTATGGCTTTGATACCAATCTGTCACACCCCGTTACCCCGGTTGGCAACGAAGCGCGACGTCGCGGAAGCGTAACTATAATCATAACGAACGACCACTATATGGACGTTTTTAAAATACATCATTGAAACTTGAAAATATAGCAATGTTTTACATAGTCTGATATGAGAAATGAAGTTCGCATATCACATACACACAGCACAAGCTCTATCTCTGTCCCTGGCAATCAACATCACTATACATGTATGAACACACAGTATGAGATCCACAGCCCTGCACACAGAATCACTGAAGGGGGACCCTTTCCCAGCTAACGACCACGGCCGCGGTGGTTAGCCACAACCCTGTAGCACGGGCGCGAACCGGCTACAGTGTCACACCCCGTTACCCCGGTTGGCAACGAAGCGCGACGTCGCGGAAGCGTAACCATAATCATAACGAACGACCACTATATGGACGTTTTTAAAATACATCATTGAAACTTGAAAATATAGCAATGTTTTACATAGTCTGATATGAGAAATGAAGTTCGCACAAATACAGAGATTTAATTACATAATTAAAATATCCAAAATAATGCAGCTAAATCTCCGTTAACTTTGAACATGCATGCGACTCCATGGATGCGGAAGCTTGAAAGTAAAATACGTCCGAAGGCATACTTGCCTTAATTTCCTGAAAATACACGCTAAAATACGTCAACAAAAATTGTTAGTGAGCTCATAGGTTTACACGTAAATCTGACTTGTATGGACAACAATAATAGAGGTTGAATTTATAAAATCATAAATTCCTTGTTATGTATTACATATAAACCATCATGCAACCGAAGCTTAATTTAAAATGAGTTTGCCCTGTGCAGTATTCCCATACGTAATACCGTGTGTTGAATATATATGCACCCGCTGTTAGTCAATCCGAACTAACCCGAGTGGGGGACATGACTCCCAATAGATCTATCCACAATATATTCGCGCCTACAAATAAATGCAATTAACGGTTCATGATATCAGGGCTAATGGAACCACATGTGTAATACATAATAGAAATGAAGATATTTTCGTGTCCATATAAAAACGAAGCATGTATCTCATCCCCAAAACATAACAGTGTGAAAATAGGGGCTATGAGAACTCACCGAGCGTGTGATGGTAAAAACTAGCGTAATGTGCTTTTTAGCTTAAAGGGACGGATGATGCACCGAGCGAGATTAAACAGGTCCTAAATGATAATAAGGACTTAATATCTCTAATATATGATGATATATATATTTATAGATTTTTATGTCTTAAATCACCCAACATTACAAGTTTATAATTAAAATTCGCTTAAAATGTCAAGTTTATATATATATAATTTTCCAGCTTTTTCGGAGGTTTTTCGGCCTACTTTGAGGCTGTTTTTGACCAAGCTCCAAAATGTTTTAGACTTTGGTTTTCTAGGACACTAAACTACTATATACAAAGGATTTTTAGAATCAAGAACGGCCATTTTTTGAGATGTTTAGGTTGGTTTAAAAGCTCGTTAAAAACCCTCTGTTGGCCATTTTTGAGCTGTCAAACTTTCGGTTTCCCAAATAATTTCTGGAGGTCTTAAACTCCAAAATAAATTATGAAAAATTACAGATCTATAGTTAAGACATAGATCTAACTTTTGAGACAAGAATCAACTCATTTCGTTGAGTTATGAATTAGTTATGATTTTTCAAAGTCGATATAAATTTTCTGCCGAAAATCCGTAGTTTTATAAACTTGAAACAACTTATGATTCTTGTTGTTTATTCAAAGACTACTTGTATAAAAGTTGTAAAAGTTATATAACACATATATAACACATGTTTTCATAATATTAACATGTTTATAATGTGTTCATATATTCATATGCACATTAAAAGAAACAACTTAAAAATAAAAACTAGAAACTTATAAACTTGAGTTTTTATGAAACTTGTTGTTGTTGGTGATTACATATATTATGCAAGACTTATATAAACATAAATGTATGATGAAATAAGTTAGTATTTACTTACTTTGAAGTATTTAGAATATGATTTTGAGTAGAAGTTGAAATCCTTGCAAGATATACACCAAAACACTTGATTTTCTTGAAGAACACTTGAATGCACAAGTTTGTGATGTGTGAGTGTATAAATTCGGTTTTGAGAGAAGAAAAGGAGAGGTTTTTGTTGTTTGAAGTGTGGAAAAGAAGTGAGAAATGAGGTCTTATTTATAGGAAAAGTGGTTGGTCTTTCAAATGATGAAAGGCATGGATGAAAAGGTAGAGTGCACTTTTAAACAAAATGATTGTGTTTAAAGTATTATTAAAAAAAATAGAAGTCAAACTCTAATACACACATGGCCTATAGGCAGCCATATACATGTATTATACATGTATTTTCATTTTTTTTTTGTATAAAAATATTTAGAAATGTATTCTTGTATTTCCCTTTTCTTGTAATTTCATAAATACTTTTGGATGCATTGTTTTAATGAATTGTTTTAGTCTTGCATAATTAATGTTAAGTAATTGTAATAGTGTATGATTAGTGTAACTAATCATAATTTAATTATGTACTAAGTTGAATTAATCCCTCATATCGTAAATCGATCGGATTAATTGATTTCCCGATTCATCGCACCGATGAATTTGATTCTAACTGAGTTGAATTTTCTAATAAACCTTGTTAATCACTTGATTAAAATCTAATGACCACTGATTAGGTTATAATTGGCTATTAAATACAGATTAGGTCATTGTTGCTAACCTGGTTTAGTGTCGGATGTTACATACAGGCCCTGCCGTGTATACACGCCCCAAGGACTGTTAGGGACAGTCAACCCGCGCGATCACACATCGCGAATCACCGTCCGTATGGAAATCATCACGGACCCCCGGACTGGATCTTATCTCATGCACATATATCACATTTGTAAGAACAGAATCATACATGACGTCCACGTCCCTGTCTCGTACACAATATAGCACAATATACACAAATAACACGATACAACTCAGAAAATGGAGCGCTCGTTTGGAAAAGACTCGAGTACTCACCTGGTTGATCCACTAATCTCAGAATCTCCGACTCGGCTCGGCTCGCTGACTCTTCCCTGAAATCACACAAATCCCATACTGTTAACACAAATCCCATTTCCAACAGACACACATAACCAATCCCTAATGAACATGAACCCGACTCAGACTCAGAAGCAAACCCAACGAAACCCCGGAAACCCAACCCGAACACGACCCAATAAACAACCCAACAGAATTCCGATGACTCGATTGAACCCAACCCAAGAATCTCAACAGAATCCGACCAATAGATCACAATACCGAATTTAACTACCATAAACAAACATGACCCGAAACACGGCCCCAAACAAGCAACCGACGCCTGAAACCCGGCTGGCCAAGTGCCGCATCGCGGCCGTACTTAGGCACCGCGGTCGCGCCGCTCCCCGTCGCGCCCGCGCTCACGCTTTTGCAGGTCTCCTCAACTTCGCAAAAATGGCGGAACCAGGGGACTCAAACCCCCAAACTCGATTTCAGCCTTCAAAATACACCACAAACTCACACATAATCGCTTATATAACTTCAGAAACCAAACCCACGAAATTACAGCATATATACACGAATTTTAACCCTAAATCCATGGATTCTCACCTTCACAATCCCAAGATCACAAAGAGGAAGAAGGAGGCTCACTTTCAGCAATCAATTTTCTCACCTTTATTTTGTGATATTTTATATTTGACAGTGATATTGATGAACATTATTGAAGTGACCATCCATGCAAAGAAGTTCTTGACAAATAGATTTTCTAGAAAACTTTGGTGTGTTCTTCAATCCATACATTGATAATTCTTTTTAAATTTAATGATATATTTATTTAAATTATTTCGAATTATATGTTTGTATTAATTAATTGTTTATGTTGATGTAGGTGTTTGATGTGTTCAATATTGATATGTCATATATCCTAAAGGTTCGTTGCTAAAAAAATATATATGTCAACGTTATATTCACCAACATAAATAGTTCTTGTCATCCATTTCTTTCAACTATATAGTTTTAAACTATAATAATTTTTTTTAAATGTATCAACAACTAAATTTTTGTTTCTCTTTGCTTGAATTCTTCTATGTATATCTTCTTGATTATTTTTTCAACAATAAAAATTTTACAATATTTATTTTTAATGATTTATTTTTTATTTCAATTCATCTTTGAAGAATTTTCAATAAATATTGATCTAGAAACGTTATTGAATAACATACGGTTTAATAAAAATTGTAACATATTTTAATATAACCATCGTTACACAATTTGATATTGTGAATACTAATATTCAATTTAATTTAATGAGAATATTTGTATCTATGTTTATACATTTTCTAGGTCTTTTATATTCCCTTAATATTAACAATGCACTATATATTTTTCTTTAAGTTTTTATGTTTATTGAATTAGTAATTTAATATTTTTTAATTGGTATATTTCATTTAGTGTAGTATTTCGTTTCTTATTTGGTTGGGATTTCATTATGGGATACAACACATTAATGCAATATTTTTGAATTTAAAAAGTTCAAATAACAAAGCTCATAATAATAATTATTTTATTTAAATATCATTAATCATTTCATAAAATAATTTGCTAATTATAAGGTTATAAAAAATTTATTCATTCTATTATATAAATAAAATGCTTAATCGTTAATAACGAACCATTAATCATATATATCATATGTGATTTTGATTAATGTATAGTGAATTAGTAACAACCACGTCTAACAAAACTATCTAAAAGACATAGAAATAAATATGATATTTTTACGATTATCATTAGCATTATTTTTAAAAATTATCAAAATACAAACAAATGCATATATGAAAGTGCATAATTTCTTTGAGTTCTTTTATAAATAAATAAATAATATAATATAGTTCCTTCTATAAAAATGTTGATTCCATATGTATTAACTAAGTGTAATAAATTTTCTGTGTACTAGACTTCTTTGAATTCTAAATATAATGTAATAAACTATTATGTTGGTACACCTTGTGTGACGATAGCAGTCTAAAGTGTATTAGCATTTTGTGTAAGTGATATTACAAGGGATTGAATATTAACTAGTGTTTGATATATGTGATTTTGTGTGTTTGATATTTATTGATTGTATGTTTGAACTTGATGTAATGTATTACAAGAAGTTCAAACATAAAGTCCAAAGATTAATTCAAACATAAGTTAAACATATATTCAAATAGAAGTTTGTCAAGTGAAATTCGAATTTAGGATGAATTCAAATTTAGCCTAGAAGGTAAATTCGAATTTGTCATGTGGACAAATTCGAATGGGCTTTGGGCCTGGTTCGAGTTTGTCCCATGACAAACTCGAATGGATCACTATAATTAGGGATTAACTCGAATGATTAAGAGACTTATGCAGAATTCCGTGTGTGATTAGCAGAAGGCGATCTCGAGTTTATCAGCTATTTGTGTGTGTGTTCGGAGAGAATCATTGTGTAGGTTCGTACGTAGTCGTTCGTACAACGCCGTGGTAGTCTCCGTGTTCCGTGAGTGTGATATATCCGTCAAGCCGCTAACAAGGATTCCGCACTCGTTGGTGTGTGTCGCGTCAGGATAGATCTGTAGTTGCAAGACCTTACAAGTGGTATCAGAGATTGTTTAGGGGAAATTAGGGTTTGCTCAGTTTCGAGTTTGACCAAAATATGCTCCTTTCGAGATTGTTTAAAGTTTGATTCGAAATTGGCCATTTCGAATTTGCTTGGATCTTCGACTTTACACTAAAGTCGAATCAGTGACTTTTGAGTTTAAAGGACATTCGAACTTAAGAGGACTTTCGAGATTAGTGGACCTTCGAATTTGTCATCAATTTCGAACTTAGCTGAATTTCATAACTTAATTCGAATTTAATCCCAAATAGGTCTAAATTTAATTAAATTCGAATTTACCCAAATTCGAAAGAATTAATTTAAATTAATTTCGAATTAAATTAATTAAGTTTCAATTCAACTATATTCGGAACAATGTCAAGTCTACAGAGGTTTATGGAAATGGATCATGAGGTTGGCAAAGCAAATTCTCCGCCAAAGTTGATGAAACTTGAAGATTATTACTGGTGGAAGGATCGGTTTGCTGACTTTGCAAGATTTAATGATATGAGAATGTGGATCTGTATCGACGAGGGATACATTCCACCTACTGCAGAGGTTGAAGGTCGTCAACGAGTCTTATCATATTCAAAGATGAAAGATGAAGATAAGAAAGTTTATGAGGCTGAAAACCGTGCATTCTCTGTCATTCGGATGGTGTTACCTCAGGAAATACTACACACCTTCCGTAATCAGAAGACATCCAAAGAGCTATGGGATGCGTTAGAAAAACGGTGTGAGCGTAACCCGAGGGTTAGAAAGAATCGGATGGAGATGCTCAAGCAGCAGTTTGCTATCTTCAAAGCTTTGAAGAATGAAAAGCTGGAAGAGACTATCACACGATTCTACCATCTGTTAACTGAGTTAGACAGCCATGACGTAGAGTATAGTGAAACTGAGAAGAATAACAAGCTTCTGGATGCTTTACCGGCCAAATGGGAGATGTATGTGGCCTTAATCAAGCATGATGAAGACAAATAATATACTCTGTCTCTAGAGAATGTTGTAACGCTGAGGGTGTATCACTTTGAGCTGTTAAAGAAGGAAACGGATTATGATCAAGTTCAAGATCCGGCCATGTACTTTGGAAAAACAAAACCTTCAGTGGCAGCTGAATTGAAGACAGCTACAGCTTTCTTCTCGGGAGAGACTTCGTCACCGGCTGAGACAGAAGACTCACAGAGTAGAGCTTTCTTAGGGTTTGCTAAACCAGAAGAAACGCAACATCAGGCTACACCGGCATCTACATCTCAAGGATATTCAAAGATGCCTATAAAATCGGCTGAAGACCATCTGCATCTGTTGGCTTCATTCGTGGCCGCGTATGGCAATTGCGTTCAAGGCAAAATAAACGATCCTGCGCTTTGGGATGAGGATTACGATCAGGTAGACCCTGATGATCTTGAAGAGATGGATCTGCAATGGCAACTGGCCATGATAACTCAGAGAGTTAAGAGGTTCATCAAAAGGGCAGGAAGAAATCTGAATGTGAGTAACAATAGGATTGGATTCGATAAGTCCAAAGTTAAATGTTACAACTGTCAAGGGTTAGGAAACTTCGCTAGAGAGTGTCAGAGACCAAAAGTTGAGAACTACCAGGGACAGTATCAGAATTAACAGGGACAGTATCAGAACCAATCACAATGGCGATATCTTCCAAGCAGTTCTACCAGTCAAGCAAATATAGTTGGTTTGTTATCAAATGTCACATCTGACAGACAGCTTGATGGAACTTATGACTGGAGCACACATCCAGAGTCGAACGCTAGAGCCTTTATGGCTGAAGTGACTGAGACTGGAAGTGAAGGGGCAGAGGAAATCACAAGGGACGGCAGTCAGAATGAAAACAGTCCGATGTGGGTAGAGAAGTCAGATGATCAGACAATTCTGGAGTTTGCCGCTCAGATGGCCAACGTAGAATCAGATCATACCAAGGTAAGTCTGAACTTTTCTCTTTTCCATGAGTTGTGTGTTTTATGTGCTACATCTAACAATAGGTTAAATTTAGTACTAGAATCACATCAAACCTTATCTGCTCAAAATGAATTGTTAAAAACGGATAATGCTAGCCTAGAAGATATAAAGCAAGATCTTAGGGATAAGCTAAAGGCTGATGCACAAGATGTTATAGTTCTAAAGGACAAACTGAGCGAACAGTGTGTTAGGTTAGAACTCATGTATGAACATGTTGAGGCATTAACCAAGGAGCTTAAAACCAAAGACATAGAGCTAGCTGAATCTCAGGTAAAGGTAGCTGAGGTAAATAGTAAACTTGAAAAGTTTAGGAACTCATCTCTTAACCTAGGGAAAATATTGGATGCACAGCGTCAATCTAAGAAGCCTGTAGGTCTAGGATATCATGAGAGTCCTCCACCTTTCAATGCCAATTATATACCTCAACCTCAGGAGAAAACTAAGAAATCAGTTGACTCAGAGGAATTACCGGAACCAGTGTCTGAACCTGTAAAGCAAAATGAAACTAAGGTGACTGATAATACTACCAAGATTAAGAAAGTTAAATTTGTGCCATCCTCTAGTGACAAACCTGTAGGACAACACAAAATTGACTTTAATGATCAGGATGATGAGCCAGTCGCTATAGTGGAACCAAGAGAACCAGACACTAGTGAGACACCTAAATCAAAGGGCGCACACAAAAAGTCACTTGATAAAATGTCTTGCTTTAGATGTCACGAAAGGGGGCATGTTGCTTCTAGCTGTCCGCATAGGAAAGTAGATACTGCACCTAAGATGGGAAAGCAAGAAAAACATAAGCCTTCACCAAGTGTTGCAAGCACTAGTAGTTCTCAGAATATCGAGAAAACTGTGCAAGCTACACCAAAATCTGCTGTGAAACAAATACCGGTGTCAGGTCGACCGAAAGAAGTGATTAGGACTAATTCACCAAATCGAGTCGTTAATCAATCTAGGTCTGGACCGCAACAACAATATAGGAGTACTACACCTAGCAGAGCTTACACTCCGGTTAGGTCACACACTCATGTTAGACATCAAACACCGGGTAGAACTCAGGGATATCAATCGGACACAGCAAATGCCTACACAAAGGCAAAGAGTGAACTTAAATCACTCGGCACCACAACAGACTCCAGTTCAAAGACCCAAGTCGCCTGAAAGGAGAGATGGGTATTTGAAAGAGTTTAAGTATGTGGACGAGAATGGTATTACCAAGTCAGTTATGGCTTGGGTTCCCCGTGATCACTAACCTATTTTCTTTCATGTGCAGGAGATAACCACAGGTCTAAACGACAAATGGTTCGTCGACAGTGGGTGCTCCAGGCACATGACAAGGGAAAGATGTCTACTCGCAGACTTCAAGGGAGGGAATCGGGGATTCGTATCGTTCGCTGGTAATAAAGGAGGAAATATCACGGGTACTGGAGTGGTCACTAATGGGACGATCAAATTGGATCAAGTTTATCACGTTGATAAACTGGTTCACAATCTCATTAGTGTATCTCAAATCTTTGATAAAAGAATTCAGTGCTGTTCACTGATACTGAGGCGTTAGTGCTAAAACCGGGGTTCAAAATACCTGAAGAGTGGATACTGATGAGGGCTCCAAGGAAGAATGACCTGTACATGCTCGACATGAACAAGCCGGAATCTTCGATGGGACCAATTTGTCTGCTATCTAAAGCTTCAGAGACTGAGTCGGTTTTATGGCACAGACGCATGGCACACTTGCACCTGAGAAAGATGAACTATATTACGAAAAATGGACTGGTGCAAGGTGTTCCAATGAAGAGTTTTCAGTTCGAGGATAAGTGTCTACCGTGCAAGAAAGGAAAACAACACAAGAAGGCACATAAATCCAAGACTCAGAACTCCATCGCTGCCACATTCGATTTGTTGCATATGGACCTCTTTGGACCAATCAACAAAAAGAGTATAGGTGGTAGTTGGTACTGTTTAGTTATTACTGACGATTACTCACGTTTTTCTTGGGTTTTATTTTTAAGTACAAAGGACGAGACGGCTGCCAAGCTCATCGGGTTCTTAGACCAAGTGGAGAATTCATATGGAACAAGGGTTAAACGACTTCGTAGTGATAACGGAACAGAGTTTAAAAACACAGTAATTGGTGTATATTGCCTATCAAAGGGCATAGTGCATCAATTTAGTGCACCTTATGAGCCACAGCAAAATGGGGGGCCGAACGGAAAAACAGGACATTGATTGAGGCAGCAAGGACCATGTTATCGGATTCAAAGCTTCCTACCATGTTTTGGGGGGAGGCAGTGAATACCGCATGCCATGTTTTAAATCGGGTCCTCACTGTGAAATCTTTGAACAAAACCTGTTATGAAGTTTTGAATAAAAGGCCACCTAATTTAACTGGCTTCGAACCTTTTGGGGTACCATGTACTTTAATGAAAACAAAACAGCAACCAAAGTTTGGTGAAAAGGCTGACGAAGGATACTTCCTAGGTCATGTGCCGAATTCACCAAATAAAAGGGTTTTTAATAAATCAAATGGTACAGTAGAGATAGTGTATAACATTGAAGTCACAAGTTATACACATGAACCCCAAACTGGTCCGGAATGGATATTTGATTATGACAAATTGTTTGAATCATTTAACATTCCTTTGGATGAAAATGCAGGTACTATCGAAAAGGACATGTCATCGTTAAATCTGAATGACGAGGGTCATAGCTTTCCGAGGACCACTTTCAATCAACGTCTGAGCCTACTTCAACTGAAGATAGATCTCTAGAAGTCACGAATTCTGAAGTACCTATAAACGAAAATCAGACAACTACTTCTAACTCTGAGGAAAATGTCTACGAGGAAGAAAATATGGAATCTGAATTCGTACCCCCGTTAGGAGAGATAGGATCTAATTTGGGAGATAATCTGAGAGTTGATGAGATAGAGACATCTAGGATCAACAGTAACCATCCTATAGAAAGCATCATAGGAAATCCCAATGCGGGTGTGAGGACTAGGAGTAGTTTAAATAACAACACAGTGTTGTTGTCGATGATAAACGACTCCGAGGCCTTTCATACCTGCCTCTATTCTTGTTTCATCTCGCAAGTAGAGCCGAAAAATGTGCAGATGGCACTAAAAGATAATTCTTGGGTTGAAGCAATGCAGGAAGAACTGTCACAATCTAGGAAACTAGAAGTGTGGGAGTTAGTTCCGTTACCTCGAGGAGATGAGGTTAGTTGTAAAGGGTTTCAACCAAGAGGAAGGTTAGTTGTAAAGGGTTTCAACTAAGAGGAAGGAATCGATTACAATGAGGAGTTCGCGCCAGTAGCAAGGTTAGAAGCAATTCGTTTGTTTCTGGCTTTTGCTTCCTTCAAGGGCTTTAAGGTTTATCAACTAGACGTTAAGAGTGCTTTCCTTTATGGGAAAGTGAAGGAACTGGTGTATGTAGAACAGCCGCCCGGATTTACTGATCCGAAATATCCAGACAGAGTATATCTATTAGATAAGGCTCTGTATGGATTGCATCAAGCACCAAGGGCGTCGTACGAGACTCTATCCAACCATCTGTTAGAAAATGGGTTTGAAAGAGGAAGGATAGACAGTATGCTGTTCGTGAAGCGAAAAGGAGAACACTTCATCTTGGTACAAGTGTACGTCGATGATATCATCTTTGGATCATTAGACGAGCAAATGTGCAAGGACTTTGAAAAGGTGATGAAGTCAAAGTTCGAGATGAGTGCAATGAGTGAGTTGAACTTCTTTCTGGGGTTGCAAGTTGACCAAAAGAAGGAGAGCATATTTATCCATCAGACGGAGTATGTCTACGACATATTAGAGCACTTCGGGATGGAAGGGACAAAACTGACAGCTCATTTCAGCACGCCGATTCAAGTGAATCACAATCTCGGACCGGGTACAGAAAGTGATACCGATGTGGATCCGACGTTATATCGGCCCATGATTGGGTCACTTATGTATTTAACTGCTTCAAGACCTGATATTATGTTTATTGTTTGTATTTGTGCAAGGTTTCAAGCTAATCCGAAAGAGATGCACATGAAAGCTGTGAAGCGGATTCTACGATACCTCAAGTCGAAACCGAAGCTGGGACTTTGGTATCACGCAGAGGGCGATCTGGAATTGGAGGCGTTCACGGATTCAGACTACGGAGGATGCAGCTTGACGCGCAAGTCAACAACTGGAGGTTGTCAGTTCCTAGGAGGGAGACTTGTTTCCTGGCAATGCAAGAAACAGACTTCGGTAGCCGTGTCAACGTGCGAGGCCGAATATGTTGCTGCTGGTAGTTGCTGTTCACAGGTTCTGTGGATACAACAACAATTGCGGGATTACGGTTTGGCTTAAGAAATTACCTTGTCGAATTTGAGTCTTTCGAGTTTACTGTGAGCGATTTCGAGTTTGTCTTCGAGTTTGCCGTATTCGACTTTTCTACTATTTGTCGAGTTTCTGTCCATTTGTGTTCGAGACTACTAGCAAATCTAGGTATAATCAACTGTATTGTACAAGATTTAGGTGGTTTTAGACTCCATTTGAGCCAAAATTAACGGATTTTGAGGTTTTAGAGGTGTGAAGTTTGTATTTCAAAATAACAAACATTGAACCGGTGAAACATCAAATTGATTACAAATATCCTTGATTAGTACCTATTAGGACTAATGGATGTAATTCTCTAAGTCTAAATTGGTTAAAATCTTGGAATTTTGTTGTCACTTAAACCGACATATTCGAATTTGATCATTGTCTCGAATTTGATCGTGGCTTCGAGTTTGTCATTAAACTCGAAGCATCCACTAAATTCGAAACTATGGCTATTTCGAACTTGTCATTCGAGTTTACCATTATATTCGAATTATTTGCTTAAAATTTAAATCGAACTTGTAGAAATTCATAGGTGTTGGATTTTGTACTTATACAAGTTCAAAATAAAACAAATTTGAATTTAAACAAGTTTATGTCTTTCTTAATAATTCTAATATTTTATATGCTTTATTGTGCAGACATGGCAGATAGAGTTTTCGTTCCAAAGCGTAATATGGTCATTTCTCCGGACCATGAGATACCAGAGGCTCAAGCATACCGCCAAATGGTGGATTTTTTTGGTTGGTTCAAGGATTTCGTATGCTCTGTCGCATAATATCCAGATAGTAATCCCATATGTTCGTCAATTTTGGGATCATTTACAAGTCGACTGTATTGTTACTCCAACAGTATTGAGGACGAGGATTGCTGGACACCCTCTAGTGTTTTCAGCTAACGTGTTGCGTCGAGTGTTGCAGCTAGGCTCTCCAGAGCAAGAAAATGGGCCGATTGACTTTCCGTTAGCGATCAGGCAAGCAGCATTTATCAGAATGGGATATAGTTTGGAGTTGAATAAGTCCTCATACATGAAGAGTGGGCTGATAGGGCAATGGCGATACCTAGCTCACGTCTTTATGGTGTGTTTTGCTGCCAAGAAAGCAGGATTCAATTACATCGTATCAAAGATTCAGTCAGGGATGATAGCGCTGGTTTACAATCAAAGATTTAGCTACGCAGAGATGTTCTTTACAGAGTTTGTTCAACAAATAACAACTCCGGACCGAGAAAGATTTCTGCTATATCCGAGATTCGTAATGATGTTGATAAGACATTTCCTACCGAACTTGCCACAGTTGAACGAAATTCAAAGTGTTGCTGTGATTGACAAACGAATTTTTGCAGATTGTCAAGCTCATAGAGGAAGATTAGCTAGGCCAGTGGAGGCACCACTTTTTGGTGCGGTGGTCAATCCAGATTTTCAAGTCGGTGAAGGTGCCAACTGGGCAGGGGAAATTCAATTTCCACAGCAGCCGCAACAACAACAGCAACCGCAACAGCCAAGGCCTCAGCAACAAAGGAGGAGGCAAAGATCATCAGCGAGACAAACTCAAGCAGCTAGGCCTTCAACAAGTCAAGTTCAGGAGCCAGAGGAAGCTGGTCCTTCAACTATACCACCCGTGTCTGATCCAAGGCTTCAAACTTTGGAAGAAATTTGGGCATCAGGACCGCATGCTAATGAGTAAATTACGGCTGAGCTCGTTGGTCATATTTTGGAACCTCCAACTGGGGAAGTTGATATTTTTAAGCAGATTGATGAGTATCAACCTGAAGCAGCAGGTGAAGCCGAGTCAACTTTAGAATCTGAGTCAGAAGAAGCAGAAGAAATAGAAGTTGAGGCCCCAAAAACCGAGACCGAAGATCCATCCATTCATATAGGCACATATGGATCGAGATTAGTGGTGGTTGAGGAAGAAGCTAGAAGGAGAAGAGCTTCGAGGGAGTCAGATGACTCAGACTTTGAGGAAGAAGAAATAATTCCTTTGGTGCCTAGGCATAGGGCCAAAAGGCATCGTTTTATGCAGGGAGCTTCATCAGCCTCTGCTTCTGAGCCAGAGATGCCTACCGCTCAGCCATCAGAACCAACATTCATTCCGCCACCACCACCACCTGTTCAAACATTCATTCCCTCACCAATCATCCCAACTCCCATCCAATCAATTCCATTCACTTCATCAACCTTCACAGATAATCAAAGGTTTTCTGAGCTCAGGAGCAAGGTTGACTTCCAGCAAGTCCAAATCTTTCAGTTAACTAAAGCTATCGGGGAAATACAGGCGCATAACGCAAATGTTGACAAAGATAATGCTGAGTTGAAGAAGTATGTTGGAAAGATTGAGGAAGAGAATCTGGAGCTTAAAACTTTTGTTGCAGATCAAGCTGCTGAGATTCGATCGATGCGATCCCTAATTGAGCAATTACTGAAAAATCTAAAGGCTCAGGGGGAGACGAGCTGTAGGGATCCTGTGGAGCAGCAAAGGGAAGATGATGAAGGCGATGATCCCAATGCACCAAAAGAGAATGAGCCATTAGATTTTCCTGCTGCTCTATATGCTGAAGTTCAGGGGGAGCCTAGTCAGGCTGGTGTTGAAGGAGGAGAAGGAGGTGAGGCTAGTTCTTCAAAGACTCATGAAAGTGAAATGATAGACGCCTTGAGAGATATTGAGGAAGAAGTTATGGATTTTGATTTTGAAGAAGAGATAGAGGAGTTGGAAGAAGGAGAATTCGTACCGGAGGATGTAGCTGATTGGAGATCTGACGATGAAGTGATAGAGGACGAGGACGATAATGTCAACAAAGTGATTATCAATTCACAGCCTATCACGGAGTTATATGTGCGAGATAATCACAATGTGATTGATATAGATGAGATCAAGATAGCCTCGGTCGAAGACTCTGAACTTGAAGAAGCAGAAAAAGAGCCTTCCAGGGCTGATTAATGAATCTGTGGTTCAAGAAGGAAGAAAAGAAAGAAAAGCCGAAGATGAAGAAGAAGATGAGAATTCCTGGGGCAGAAAGTCTCTCAGGAGGAATTATAAGCTGGTTCTTCGACAGAGAACTGCAGCTATTCAACTTGAAAAGGAGAGATGGACTTCAATACCTTAGGCGGACGCTCAGAGTATTTAATACATTGCCGAAGGTAGAAGTAAAGGAGTTGGCGTGGAAAAAGTTAATCAATATCGGTGAGGATCCTTATGCTGAGGTTATAGCCAAGATTATCAGAAAGGAGGGCCAATCCGGAAAATTTGAAAGACTCAAGCCAAGGACGGGAAATAGAGTGGAAGATGAAACAAGGATTGATCCACATACAGGAAGGCCTTGGGCCAGAATGGTTTATAAACCCGTCAAGTGCTTAAAAAGGGTGCCTATGAAATCGATGCCACAGAATGTTTTGAGTGACTTGAAATGGTGGTATATCGATAATGAAACGGCGGAAGCTGTAATGGAGGATACACAGGACAAAGTAATTTTGAGAGTGTATGATCCACTGCACTTAATAAATCTATCGAAGGTCGACCTACAGAAGCTGAATGATCAACCTATCTTCTTCCATGAAGGTTGGAGGTCTGACGCTAGGAAGTACCAGAAGGTAGTGAAAGCATGTATAGATGCAGGATTATATGCAGGTAGCAGTCTATATAGTTCCAGTACTTAGTCAAAATGTAAATAGTTAGAAGCTATCGTCAAGGGGGAGTCTGTTGGTACACCTTGTGTGACGATAGCAGTCTAAAGTAGGGATGTAAACGGTTTCGGAACCGGACCGAACCGGAACCGATTTAACTGAAACCGAAAATTGAAGATTGTAGGAACCGATAACCGAACCAATAATTGTAACACGGTTCCGGTTCCGGTTCGGTTATGGTACGGGTATTTCGGGTACGGAACCGATTAGAACCGAAATTTGCAAAAAATATATATATATATATACTTATATATATATATATATATATATATATATATATATATATTATAACAAGATATAAACAAAAAAAAACACGATTAACGTTTTATTATACTTTTGCAAAAAAATATATATATATTTTTGTTATGAATGTCAACGTGAAGTATGGATTTTCAACCTCAACAATTCCTAATGGATTTTCAAATCTAGATTGCTTTTAGTTAACATTTTATTGAATGTAAATCTTGATAGAATATCATTTTGAATTACTTCTTTAAATATAGTGATATATTGATCTTAATTATTGATTGTATTTTAAAATTTGCTTGTTTTTAGAAGAAAGTGGATTTGATCGATGCAATTAATTCTTCCAAGTGTTAGGTAATGTGAGGATTGAGGAAGACAACCCTCAAATAATCTTTTGTTTTTCACAATTCCCATCATGGGTTTTTAAATTTTCTTGGTATCCATGCCATGGACTTTTCGAATTCTTGGTTCCATACCCGATATAACCGAAACCCGTAGAACCGTTAACCGAATAACCGATAACCGAAAATTAAAAATTATAAGAACCGATAACCGAACCGAATACTACAAATCGGTTCCAATCGGATTCGGTTCCGGTTTGGTTTCGGTTTCGGTTTGGTTTTCCGGTCATTCCACACATCCCTAGTCTAAAGTGTATTAGCATTTTGTGTAAGTGATATTACAAGGGTTTGAATATTAACTAGTGTTTGATATATGTGATTTTGTGTGTTTGATATTTATTGATTGTATGTTTGAACTTGATGTAATGTATTACAAGAAGTTCAAACATAAAGTCCAAAGATTAATTCAAACATAAGTTAAACATATATTCAAATAGAAGTTTGTCAAGTGAAATTTGAATTTAGGATGAATTCGAATTTAGCCTAGAAGGTAAACTCGAATTTGTCATGTGGACAAATTCGAATGGGCCTTGGGCCTGGTTCGAGTTTGTCCCATGACAAACTCGAATGGATCACTATAATTAGGGATTAACTCGAATGATTAAGAGACTTTTGCAGAATTCCGTGTGTGATTAGCAGAAGGCGATCTCGAGTTTATCAGCTATCTGTGTGTGTGTTCGGAGAGAATCATTGCGTAGGTTCGTACGTAGTCGTTCGTACAACGCCGTGGTAGTCTCCGTGTTCAATGAGTGTGATATATCCGTCAAGCCGCTAACGAGAATTCCGCACTCGTTGGTGTGTGTCGCGTCAGGATAGATCTGTAGTTGCAAGACCTTATATATTATATTGAGTTTTTATAAATAACTAAATAATATAATATAATATAATATAGTTCTTTCATTTTTTTTAAAACAAATATTTTAAGCGTATTAGTTTTGTCTTATACTCTTATATAAATAAAGAATATAATATAATAGAGTTCTTGAAGTTATTTTATAAATAAATATTTAGAGTATATTATTTATGAATATGAAAATCGTTTTGTTGGAATCTAACAAAAACCATGTCACTTATAAATAGTGACTATTAGCATAAATAATTAAATACATATTTTTATTAAGAAAAATTTATATACTTGATTTCTTTAAGTTCTAGATATAAATAAATAGTATAATATAATAGAGTTCTTTTATAAATAAATAATATTTACAGTTTATTATTTATGTATATGAAAATCATTTTGAGTTCTTTTATAAATAAATAATATAATACAATAGAGTTCTTCGAGTTCTTTTATAAATAAATATTTACAGTTTATTATTCATGTATATGAAAATCATTTTGTTAAAGTATAACAATAATCATGTGAATTTTAAATAGTAACCATTAACACACATACATATTTTTCTAATTTTAATTGGAATAATTATATTTTAGATAATCTTTTTCACAATACATGAAATATTAAATATCATTAATGATTTTTAATTTAAATATTAATTTGTGCATTATAAATAAAAATATATTCATAAATATCTATATCATGTCGTTTAGTAATAGTGATTATAAATATAAATATACAAAAATTTTGTTCCAACAAAAATTTTAATATTTTAAATCATTTTTTATATAATTATGTATTACACGAAATAGTTATATCATGAATATCTTTTTTATGTACATATTTATCCATAATTAATTAGTAATTTACAATTAATTACTAATTATGTTTTTGGTTCGTTACTTCATTTGTGATGAAAATATGTTTTCATAAAATACAAGATATTATTGCACAAAACCTTCTTAATTTATTTTATGGAAGTCAACCCAATTCACCACTACTTAATTAGTATTATTGAATTTATTAATGTACAACAATTTGATACGTTTCTAAGCACTTGATGAATACGGTATTCTAACTTGATTATTTAATGACTATTATTTAACCCATTAATGTCAATAATTTCTTACATTTTCTCTTATTTATATATACTAAAGATGTAATTTAAATACTCTATTTTATTTGAAATAAATGTCATAAAGAATTACTACATAAACCATTCGATTGTCATTAAAATGCTCTATTTAATTACATACTCAATATTTAAAAATTCTTATGATAACAAAACCATCCAACGTTTTCATTTTATTATTAATTAATTACTGCACGACCTATGATATGTGTACACATTTAAAAGTGTTATGTTTGTTGTTTATTAATCAATCTTTGTGTTCTCATAATGGCTCCTACCCGATGTAATTCATTTTTAGCAATCTAACAACTAATCAAGTATGCTCACAGATATGAAGTTAATGACTCGCTCACATGCATAGGTTTTCATTGATTTTTTTTTTCCTACAATCACTAAGAAACCCCTCACAACTCTTTAATTTTTTATTTGAATTTGTAGATGGAACTGCTAGCGATTTCTTGGTATTCTAGACTATAATGACAATCTTGAGTTTCAACTCGAGGTATTTAATTTTCAAATAAATTTACATACCAATTATTAGAATCGAATTATTCAGTAAGCTAATGTTTAATTTAGGACATCAACATTATAGTGTAACATTTTCAAATGATTGTATTTTTTTTTTGTTATTGATTAATAATATACAAAGATCATTTGCCCATAGTATTAATTGTGAAGATACATAATAGTATTAATTTTCAAATTCAAGTTTTCATCACAGGTACGAGCGGCTATGAACGGGATGTATATTACCTTATTTAATTAATCTTAATCGATATACTTATCCTATTATTTTTATTTTTATTTGGGTTTCTTTCACAAGTACCCATCTTTTTTAAAAATAATTATTTTGATTTGAAATTTTTGCATAGATGTCCATATATTTCATTTGTGTTGCGTTATAATTCTCATTCGTTTCATGCATGTATACTTGGATTATTTGTACGGATATTTGTTATTTATCTAAAATTTTATAGTCTTTTAATGTATGGTTTGGATTCGCATCCAATATATTTATTAAGAGAGATCTATGCAATGTATTGGTTTTTACGTCACGTAATAAAACTAATACACTAATTAAATTACTTATTATATGGAATACATTATTAAGACCTTTAAATTAATCCGAACTTTTAAATGAATGTGCTTTAATTTATATGTATTATTAGCAAGGATAAAATCGTACAAAAAACTTCCAACTCCTAAAGTAATAAGTAATAGTATTGTTAATATAAATTTAAAGTTATAATGATTTACTTAATTTTAGTTAAATATTTAAATCATAATTAAACCCTTGATATATATAATAGTTAGAATGATTTGTAAAACTTATAATTTGTAGTAATCGATCTTAATAAATAATAACATAGTCTATCAAAGAGATACGTACTAGCTATTACATATTTTAAAGTAAAAATGAATTTAAAAATTCCAATATATATTTTTATTTTTAGTGAAGCTCTTCAACATTTAGGATGATTAAAGTCCAAAGTTTTATAAAATTAAATGATTAAATTACATTGCATATTTGTTTTAATATATGTGTAATTCATTCTAATATTCATTTTTTCATATCAATTAAACTCTTAATATCTGTCCATTTGCATTTGTTTTTAATATTGCAAACAAAATTTCACACTAAGATGAATACAAATAGATATGATTAAAAAAAAATATACTAAAACCCAAGGCGAATCATTTAGTTCTCGTAAAAGTTTATGTGCCAACCGCTGTTTTATGTGACACTATATAGAGTAACAAATGCTTAATGACTTAAAATTCATGTTTGAAGACAGTAATAGTCAAACACTACATACAAAGCACAGTCTATAAAATGACTTTTAATAACTATGTTTATAGTCAATGTACTCAGTACTCCCATACCAATAATCTATGAAGAATTTTCATTGAACTTATAATTTAATATTTTAACTTATTATGTGTGAGACTATTAATTTAATATATTGGTTTATGATCATAAAACCGAGATAGCAAGTTGTAAGTTAATTGACCTAGCCTAAAAGACCTTTTTATTTTTAAATTTTTTACAAGTATCTTTTTCAGACATCTTTCACATGCATTAATCTAAGTTTTTAATGTCATTTAACAATTGTCTTTCATTACTATTACGACACCTTTTGTATGGTTGATTATGCACACAAATTTGTTTGGCGATACAATTTGATATGATATTTGTCAATCTAAAGTTTATATAGTGGCCCTAACAAACGTACATTTTTTACAATTACATAATATTTAAAATAAAAATCAATTAGCCCGGTGCATCGCACAGGCCGTCATGACTGGTTTATCTTAAAATATCGATACAAAAGAATACAAAAGAGTTAATCATACGAAACGTCGGTAGTTATTGGATACATTTATTTTTTTATAACATTAGCAATGTTTCTTTATACACAACTTTCATTTGGTAAATACCGTGTTAACTTTGTTTTGATGATTTGATTGATGAGCGCTCTTGACAATTTTGCCATCACAAGCTGCTCCGTCGACTCTTGCAGGTATGTCTTCCATTTCCCCCCAAAATAGACGGTGGTTGATTAAAATATTAGTTGATTAGGGTTACTTGATTCAACGATTGGTTTAGAACTATTGGTTTTGGTAGATTGTCTGTTTCTCCTGAGCATAACAGCATCGGGCTTACCTTTGTTGCCCTCCCAAACATTCAGTTTTTCCTTATCGTCTTCTTCATTTAACATCAACAAATGATCCACCATACTCTGACATTGCAATAACATTATCACTAACTTCAGCTCTGTCATACTTGCTTTTAATTCCATTGCTACCTTCCTGCTTTCCAACTCCATTTCACTTATCTCTCTGTCTATTTACCACGTCCAGAGGATGATAGCTTTATTTCCCCTGATAATGATCAATGTAGAATCGACAAATGCTTCACACAAGAACCGTGTATGGACCTCAATCAACCAGAGAGCAACTCCTAAATTATATATTTTATAAAAAACTGACGAAAGATGAGGTTTATACTGTTGGAAAAAAGTGTGAATTTTTCAAAGGAAAAAGTGTATTTTCCATGTTTTTGGACCAAATATAATTATATATAGTTGTGAGATACATAATTAATATTTTATGGGTGTGTATTCTCCTTGAAGAGAGGATTACAACGATATAAAGAACGTCCAAAACGAAGCTAAGATGAATGAGATATCGATGCTCAAAGATTGGTGTTTGATTTGAGAAAATGCAAGTTAAAAGTGTGAAAACTTGTCCCACATAGGAAGATGGACCAAACCATGAGTGGTTTATAATGAGGAGCCTTGACAAGCATGACAAGTTACTCCAAGACAAAACTTGGGTCCAAACAATAGCAAATCATTAAACTTGTGTGCACTCGCATCTGCCTTGTACTTTGTATAATGTATTTTTTTTGTGCGAGCCTCGTTCGTGTCTTGAACGAATCTAGACAATTCTAGAGCCGTTACAGAAATGGTTTAATGATAGAATTATTATATTTAATTATTAATAAAAAATATTTTTTTATTACAGTTAAATATAATTAATTTGTTGTTACAACTCATGGTTTAATGATAGAATTATTATATTTAATTATTAATAAAAAAATGGTTTTTTTATTATTATTACAATTGAATATAATTAAGTTGTTGTTACAACTCATCTCCTATAAAAGGGATGGAGATGCAAACACCAAAACACACATTTTGAGATACTTGGAAAACGCTTTGTATTCTTGAAACTTTTTGCACTTTAACGGCAAGACGTTGCTGCTTCCAAGAACGAAGAACACCTTCAATTCACGTGATTTTTCAGGCAAGTTGGTTACCTCCGGCAGTACACGCTGCTTTGGCTGTTGTACCCTGGGAAACAGACTTCAAATCTGTTTTAAGATTGTAGGGATATTGTGCCCGATACCAATTATAAAATATAAGAAATATATTACGAATTACAATTCAGAAATGAAATTACAATACACGGAAATAAATAAAGTACTGAAATTAAAATTACAACCACGATACCGGTTATAAAATTTAGGAATTTTAGAGAAATTGTTTCTTCGATTCAAACAAGTTTTGTCTCGAAGTAAAAGTTTCTATTACATTATTGTTTCGATTCAAACGAGTTTTGTCTCGAAGCAATTGTGTTTCCATTTCATTTAATTATTTCTTATTCGTTACAAACAAGTTTTGGTTTCGAGACGGATTTAATTTTTGCAACAGCCTTGATTAAGTGTTTAATTTGAACGGCAGATTCGATTATTCACTTTTGGTTTCTTAAACATTGAACGGATGATTCAATTTTAACTTTTAATATAAAATTTGTTACTATTCTCGTTCGGGTTACAAGTGTTTGAATGAACGGTTGATTCATTCTTCACTTTGGTGTTATCACTTTGGTGTTAAATTGAACGGCAGATTCAATTTTAGTGATAAAATCGATTATAATAAAAAGGATTTAATTTTGTTATAAAGTGATTAAATTGAACGGTTGATTCAAGTTTTGTCAATTGAAGTATTTGACATTGTTTATAACAAAAGATTTAATTTTGTTATAAAGTGATTAAATTGAACGGTTGATTCAAGTTTTGTCAATTGAAGTATTTGACATTGTTCATAACAAAAGATTTAATTTTGTTATAAAGTGATTAAATTGAACGGTTGAATCAAACTTGATCAATTAATTTGACGTTGTTTATAATAAAAGTGTAATTTTATTATAAAGTAAGAAAATTTTCTTTATTGAAAATTTATAAAGTATTTGTTTGAAAAGAAGATTCACAACTACTTATAATTATTTTCTTTGGCGTTAAAGAAAAAAAAAATGAAAATGTTAGATGGAATTGTGTCACGGCCGATGATTTCAATTTTAACATCTATTGCTAAACCATCGATTAAGAAGATGGTTAATTTGATTGGAGGTCAAAATGAGAATAATTTTGCCAATCATAGTGAGAAATCAGAATTGCTTTCTGATTTAGATCTTGAACCATGCGTGGTTCTTGAAGGCAACGGTGAAGTTGCAAGTGTGATGAATGTGAATATCACCGCTATGGTTTCTGATGTAGAATTGGTAAAATCTGAACCGAATGAATGGTGGATTGACACTGGTTCTACCCGACATGTGTGTTCGGAGAAAAGTTTGTTTACTACTTTGAAAGTAGTTAATGGAAAAAAGATCTTCATGGGAAACTTTGATACGGTTGATGTCAAAGGTGAAGGTGATGTGATCTTGAAGATGACATCCGGGAAAGATCTTAAGTTGACAAATGTTTTGTATGTACCGGAAATTCGAAAGAATGTGGTTTCCGGATGACTGTTAAACAAGTTTGGATTTAAAATGGTTTTTGAATCTAATAAATTTGTTTTGACCAAGAATGGTCATTTTGTTGGAGAAGGTTTTGCTTTGAATGGAATGTTCAAAATAATCTTGAAGATTTTGAAAAGCAATTTTAATAAAACGACTACAAATTCGGTTTATTTGACAGAGTCTTCTAACGTATGGCATGGTCGTCTTGGACATGTCAATTTTAATTCTTTACGTCGTTTAATCAAGTTAAATTGCATTCCATCTTTTCATATTGATTCAAATTATAAATGTCAAACTTGTGTTGAAGCCAAACTTACAAGATCGTCTTTCCAGTCGGTTGAAAGAATAACCGAACCACTTGATATGATTCACACGGATGTGTGTGATTTAAAATCCATTCCTACGAGAGGTGGTAATAAGTACTTCATCACGTTTATTGATGATTGTACAAGATATTGCTATGTTTACTTGATGAAAAGTAAAGATGAAGCAATCGAGAAGTTTGTTTTATACAAACAAGAGGTTGAGAACCAACTCAACAAAAAGATTAAGGTTGTAAGAAGTGATCGAGGTGGTGAATATGTGTCACCGTTTGCGGATTTATGTGCTCAACATGGAATCCGACACGAATTCACCGCTCCTTACTCACCTCAACAAAATGGTATTGCGGAAAGAAAAAACCGAACATTGAAAGAAATGGTGAATGCCATGTTAATAAGTTCGGGAATGAGCCAAGAAATGTGGGGGGAAGCTATCCTCTCGGCTACTTATCTTTTGAATAAGATACCCCGCAAGAAAATGGATAAAACACCGTATGAACTTTGGATGGGAAGAGAGCCATCCTATAAGTACTTACGAGTGTGGGGGTGCCTAGCAAAGGTTGTTGTACCGGCACCTAAGGCTCAAAAGATAGGACCTAAAACGGTTGATTGCATATTTATTGGTTATGCACATCATAGTAGTGCCTATCGGTTTCTTGTGTATGAGTCTAAAAATCCAGAAATTCACAAGAATACCATCATGGAATCAAGGAATGCATCCTTCTTTGAGAATATATTTCCTTGTTTACAAAAGGATCGTGCTAGTTCGTCTAAATCAATTGACGAAAATGTCCAAGATGAGACATTAGAACAACCTGAAAGAGAAGAGGTTGAGCCTAGAAGAAGTAAAAGGAAAAGGGTTGAAAAATCATATGGAGATGATTTTGTCACTTACATGGTTGAAAGTGAACCCAAAACTTACCGAGAAGCGGTAACTTCTTCTGAAGGACCTCAATGGAAAGAAGCCATCAAGAGTGAAATTGAGTCAATTTTACAAAATCATACTTGGGAACTAGTGGACCTTCCTGAAGGTTGTAAACCACTAGGTTACCGATGGCTTTTTAAGAGGAAAATGAAACCTGATGGTTCCATTGATAAATATAAAGCACGGTTGGTAATCAAAGGTTACAAACAAAAGGAGGGTGTTGATTACTTTGATACATATTCGCCGGTGACGCGAATAACATCCATTAGATTGGTGCTTGCGATTGCCGCAATAAGAAATCTAGAAGTGCACCAAATGGATGTGAAGACGGCTTTTCTAAACGGTGATTTAGAAGAGGAAATCTACATGGAGCAACCCGAGGGTTTTAGTGCTCCTGGATGTGGAAAGAAAGTTTGTAGGCTTGTTAAGTCATTATATGGCTTGAAGCAAGCTCCCAAACAATGGCATCAAAAGTTTGACCACGTCATGCTAGAATGTGGATTCAAAATTAATGAGTGCGACAAGTGTGTGTACATGAAAGATACAAAACATGGATATGTCATTCTTTGTTTATACGTAGACGATATGCTTATCGTTGGTAGTAACGAAAGAATGATTAATTCAACGAAAGAGATGTTGAAATCCAAATTTGACATGAAAGACATGGGTTTAGCGGAAGTGATTCTTGGTATTAAAATCACACGAACCCAAGATAGTCTTGTGTTAAGTCAAACTCATTATGTGGATAAAAATTCTTGAGAAATTTAGTAATGGTGATTCTAGTATAGCTAGAACTCCAATTGACACTAGTCAACATCTATCGAAAAATAGAGGTGAAAGTGTTAATCAACTAGAATACTCAAGAATTATAGGCAGTCTAATGTATCTAATGTCTTGTACCAGACCGGACATAGCATATGCTGTAAGCAGACTAAGTAGGTACACGAGTAATCCGAGTCGGATTCATTGGAAAAGTGTGATACGAGTACTTCGGTATCTGAGATATACTCGAGAGTACGGACTGCGTTATGAGAGATATCCAGCTGTGATAGAAGGATACAACGATGCGAATTGGATATCCGATATAAAAGATTCTAGATCTACAAGTGGATATGTATTTACACTTGGTGGTGCTGCTATTTCTTGGAAGTCTTCCAAGCAAACAGTGATAGCTAGATCTACGATGGAATCTAAATTCATCGCATTAGATAAATGTGGTGAAGAAGCCGAATGGTTACGTCAATTTATTGAAGACATACCAAAGTGGCCGAAACCCGTTTCAGCCGTTACTATACATTGTGATAGCCAATCAGCGATTGGTAGAGCGCATAGCATAATGTATAATGGTAAGTCAAGACATATTAGACGTCGGCATAATACGACAACTACTCTCAACAGGTGTTATTACTATTGACTATGTGAAGTCAAAAGATAACATTGCGGATCCGCTTACGAAAGGCCTAAATAGAGAGTTAGTTTTGAAGTCGTCAAAAGGAATGGGACTAAAGCCCATGAATGAATAAATTCATACGAAGGTAAACCTTACCTTGTTGACTGGAGATCCCAAGATCTTGGTTCAAAAGGACAACCTATTTGTATGAATAAAGTGTGGTCACTGTGGGGGGTTGTGAAAAACTCCTAGTCCATTCCTATATGATTTCTAGAAGAAAATCATTTTAGTGACAATGAGGTTAAGCATTTTATAATGATTCGGTCGAAATCATTTATGCTTTTAATGATTCGGGAGAAATCACCTATGTGAGAGAGAAGTGGGGTCGCTTCGAGTGGAATTGTAGGGGCACAATTCTTAGTAGCTCTCGCAGAACCAGGCTAGTGTTCCATGACCATAACGGACACGACTATGAGGAGTTAACCTTGTTAGGGAGATTCTTGTGTGAAGTGTATTGTCGTCTTCACAAATGGCAGCTCAGTTCAAAGACATCGAGTTCTACTGACGGCTAGAAGGCTAAGTGCATTTCATAAGGGAAGGTTCAAAGGTTTACACCTACCTATCCTATGCAAGATTTCAACCATTGAAAATTCATTGGAATTTTATGTGTCTTCGATCAATCTCATACATGTGGGGGATGATTGGAATGTGTTTTCGATCGATCTCTCATTCATGTGGGGGATTGTTGGAAAAAAGTGTGAATTTTTCAAAGGAAAAAGTGTATTTTCCATGTTTTTGGACCAAATATAATTATATATAGTTGTGAGATATATAATTAATATTTTATGGGTGTGTATTCTCCTTGAAGAGAGGATTACAACGATATAAAGAACGTCCAAAACGGAGCTAAGATGAATGAGATATCGATGCTCAAAGATTGGTGTTTGATGTGGGAAAATGCAAGTTAAAAGTGTGAAAACTTGTCCCACATAGGAAGATGGACCAAACCATGAGTGGTTTATAATGAGGAGCCTTGACAAGCATGACAAGTTACTCCAAGACAAAACTTGGGTCCAAACAATAGCAAATCATTAAACTTGTGTGCACTCGCATCTGCCTCGTACTTTGTATAAGGTATTTTTTTTGTGCGAGCCTCGTTCGTGTCTTGAACGAATCTAGACAATTCTAGAGCCGTTACAGAAATGGTTTAATGATAGAATTATTATATTTAATTATTAATAAAAAATATTTTTTTATTACAATTAAATATAATTAATTTGTTGTTACAACTCATGATTTAATGATAGAATTATTATATTTAATTATTAATAAAAAAATGGTTTTTTATTATTATTACAATTGAATATAATTAAGTTGTTGTTACAACTCATCTCCTATAAAAGGGATGGAGATGCAAACACCAAAACACACATTTTGAGATACTTGGAAAACGCTTTGTATTCTTGAAACTTTTTGCACTTTAACGGCAAGACGTTGCTGCTTCCAAGAACGAAGAACACCTTCAATTCACGTGATTTTTCAGGCAAGTTGGTTACCTCCGGCAGTACACGCTGCTTTGGCTGTTGTACCCTGGGAAACAGACTTCGAATCTGTTTTAAGGGAATCGTGTCAAACACGAGACTCAGCCTTTATTTTTCCGTATTGTAATTTACTTTTCCGTATTATTATTTCTTTTACTTGTAATTTTAATTTCAGTAATTTATTTATTTCCGTGTATTGTAATTTCATTTCTGAATTGTAATTCGTAATATATTTCTTATATTTTATAATTGGTATCGGGCACAATATCCCTACATATACATTGATCAGGGATCTTATCCTCTACTGCATACTGCTACATACGGTTTAATTTAATTTCCTAAAATGAACCGTATCAATCTTGTCGTATTTTGTAGTTGATAGCTTGTTACGGGTTCTGTTGTTATTACTTGGGTTTTGCATATGGAATTTTGGTATAATTTTGTTTTCCACTCTGTTATATAAGTTTCAATTTAATATTGCTTTAATCAAACAATCAAAATAGTATACTTTGTTAATTTGATTTTGGTATTTCTTGTATATACTTATATACTATAAATTTTTCTCATAAATTTGTTGTCTACAAGTGAAACATGATTTTTTTTTTTTTTAAATTATGACTCGTAGACAACAAAGAAAACTTGAACCCAAATGGTTTATCCCGAATGGTATTCAAAATTATTCCTTGAGGGGGAAACTAGTTCATCCTGACCTCTTTTTGGTCTTCATTTAGTGATTTTTGCTAATATCTTGGTAGGAAAACTAAGTAAGGCTTTGAAGAAGAACGACGACATGATAAGGGTTTTACTCCTTTTGTTGTAATGGAATTTTTTGATCTAAAGAATTGTATGCTACTACTGGTTGCCATCTTATATATCTAGCCACCAGCCCACCACTACTCTCTTAGGTTGTGTTTGATATAGAGAATCAAAGAGAAAGGAAATGAGGATAGACCATGAAATTTGAAAATTCGATCACCATATGGTTGTTGTAATTCTCTTTCCCCAATTTTGGCTTCTACTTAATTCTCCACCATTGCTAGAGAAATTAAAAAATTGATTTTTTACCTTTAAATTGATACAACTTGAGAATTCATAGAGAATTCATATATACATTTCAAGTCTCCTAACTAATAATTTGTCTTCATTTTCTTTCTCTTCGATTCTCTCTTCCAAACACAACCTAGTCTCTTTGCAAAATTTACAAAATCCGGTGTGTTTAATTCCTTGCTTCATTTTTATAAAAGGCTTTACATTGATCTTGAATTGGATTCTTACCAAATCATACTTAACTAAACTTTGTACCATACAAGCCTATTCATTTTGCATTCTTTTAGGACTGTTGACATTACATGTGGTGATGTGAATAGATTGTAGATTTTCTTGCATCACATGTTATTACATGTGATGATGTGAATAGATCCTAGATTTTCTTGCATAACATGTTATTGTAGTATGGCTTTTGTTTTGGGTAAATTATAAGTGAAAGGAACGTACATCAATTGATTTTTATTATATAGTACATATGATTGGGTTTATGTTACATGTTTTATAATCAAATAAGGGACTTGGTTACTTCAAATAGAAATTGACTTTTGGTAAAAGAATTCCTTACTCTGTAGCCATGTCCCATATAAACATATCACATAGACCCCTAAATGTTGATTTTGAAAATATGATTCTGTTTGTGCGTCTGACAATCAATAATAATGGGTTAAGGTAATAATGAGCTTGGTAACGTTTCCAGAGGGTTCAGGATGACGATTGATGACGATTGGAGGCCTGCAACAAGGAAAAGAGAAGGCTACGGTTAGTGTCAACACAGGTAGAGCCCCTGTGAGGACATTCCGATGCCTAAGTTAGCCGTCATGCTAAAGAATATGTATAGAGAGAAAGTATATGTGAAGTGAGGAATTGTCATTACCCTTTTCTAGACGGTTAGCACTCCTATTTATACCTTCCCTCCTCGAGGCGAGGCGCTTATCAGGGAGGCTCTTATTGGTTAGAAAGGAACGTGCGCGGGAGTGACCTCCGTGCTCCCTGATGAACCAATGGGATGCCTTGCTTTTTCTCCCTTCTCTGCGTAACACCTTTTACCCGACAAGATCTCCTCTGCGGCTCACAGGTTTGTCGCCCCATTGGGCTCCTTAGGCCCGTGGGTCAATACAAAATTGGACCCACGTAATCAAGTCCCCCAAGTTCTGGTGAAAATGTATAGTTTTGGCTAGAACTTTGAGAGACTACGCATTAACCCAGAAACTGCAATACGAGCTGTCAATAACTCGCTTAGTGGGTAAGGTGAGTGGATCATTTAGCCTCTAAAACATTTGAGGCGAGGCGGCAAAACCTCTAAGTGCCTAAAACATGTGAGGCGAGGCGGTTGAAGCTTTTGGCACCAGGATGTTCGAGGTGAGGCGATTGGGCGTCATAAGAATGGCATTTTTTAGGATGTAACGGCCAAAAGGTAGACCTTAATAATTGTGGGTCTTTTAAACTTCTGGCGTCGACTCAACTAGAGTTAGGTTGCAAAAACATTCAATGCGACCTGAAGAATCATCGCTTGATGGGATGGCTCTGTGAGGCGGCGTTACCACCAATTTATGGAGGTCATGATGACAGGATATTTCACGCGCGCGGGGCGCGTTTTCCAACTGTCACGTCCTTCTGTCAGTTTCAGACGGGGTTGATAGGGGGACGACACGTGTCCTGTGATATTCCCGCCTCTCTCCCCACTTCTCCATTAAACCCGAAATTTAAGCTTTTTCAAAGTTTAAAATTTGTTTCCTTTCTTGCTTACCTCTTTGAAGTTTTTTCCATCATCATCGTGCGGTTTACTCGGCCTTCTCTTTGTTTTCCCAGGTTAGCCTTACTTTTCTTCCTTTATTTTATTTTCTTCTTGCCATTATGCCCACAGCGCCCTCAGCTGATAAGGTACCGTGTACCCTCACGAATTCTGAGTTCAAAATTTTTTTGGCCGAGTATGGCATTCCTACTGAACTTCATCCTCAACTCCCTCATCGACGAGCAACAGCCCTTTGCCCTCCTGAGGGCAAAGTGGCTTTGTATACCAAGCCATTTTCTGTTGGAAATCTCAGGCTTCCCTTCTTCCCTTTTTACCTTTCTTCATTGAGATACTATGGGACTCATCCTGGGCCGATGTCACCCCTTAGCAGTGTTGCGTACCACTGTTTTCGAGGCGACCTGCAAGACCCTAGGTGGTATCCCTTCTATTCCCTTGTTCCGATATTTCTTCAAGCTAACCTGCCTGAAAGACTAGTTTAGTTTTGAAAGGAGAAAGGCGCCTGTTCCAGACGTATTTACTGACCCCCCACAGGGGCTACGCGAATGGCGCGACTCATTTTTCTGGATAGATAGTACAATCGTTCCCCCAGGCGATAGGGATGTGTTAACATGGAGAGCAGGGGGTCGCCTTCATTCGTGAACTTGTCCTCCTGAAATCAGGGACCTGGATGTTGATCTTCTAGCATTGCTTGCTCGCCAAAGTTTTAAGTTGAGGACCTATCTCAACCCCATGCTTGCTCTTTTGGGGATGAATCCCCACTGGGGGGACTCTGACACCCTTCCTATAATAACGAAAGGGGGCATTGGTAGGACCCTTTTTTCCTTTTTGAGCCATCTGATTATCCGCCTTTTACTTACGACTATACTCTTAACATTTTCCTTGTTTTATTGCAGTCATGAGTGTGCTGGAATACCTGTCTTCTAACGATCAAGATGGATTTGAAGCTGTTAATGTAAATCGCTCGGATGCCGAGAGCCTAAGACCTGGTCAGGCGGCTCCAGAAGGTTCTTTGACCCCCTTAGGCCATCTTTCAGCATAGTCCTCTTCGAGCAAAGGGGATAAGATCGTTGCCACCTCTGAACAAGCTTTAGTGGATCCTAGCTCCTGTCCCTCCGCCCGTACTCGCCTAAAAAGAAAGAAAAGCGGCTGGTACTTCTTTGGGAAGTGACTCTCCAATCCATGTTTCTAGTCCAGATGATGATGACAAAGTTGTTTTGTTGAAGAAAATCAAGATTTCTGTGAAACGACCCTCTCCCAAAGGTAAGAAGGGGGTGGCCTTGTCCGATTTTCCTCGAGTTACTACCAAGCCTATCTCTGCGATCCCCCTCTCTGAAACCCCCTATACTCTACCCCCTCCCCCCTCCTTAGTCGGAGAGGCCACTCCCTTAGCTCCATTCAGGCGTGAAAAAAGCGACTACAATCGCGAGGAGCTATACGTACTAGAGTGGGAGATAAAGAAATGTGATTTGTTGGAGACACCCGCAAGCTTATGGGATTTTCTGTACCATGGTATGCCACCCACTCATGTTGAAATGGCTCAACACGCTAGTAATGCCCTTGTTTTCGACTCGCTCGGCTCTGCCGTTGTGAACTTCAACACTTTCTTACCAGAGGTGAAAGCAAGAGTTACGATCGCTGAGCATAGGTTTATGAAAGCTCAAGAAGAACTTCGCAAGGCCGATGAAAGAGAGAAGGGACGCATTACCGTTGTTGAGGAGATGAGGACTCAAGTGTCGTGTTTGAATCAGCAGGTAGATGATCTGAAGTTAAGTTAGAGATTGAGAGACTGAGGGCTGAAGTAAAGGAAGAATGCCATACTCGGCCAAGAAAATTTTGAACTCAGAATTCGTGAGGGTACACGGTAGGGCGGCAAGAAGAAAATAAAAGGAAGGAAGAAAAGTAACGCTAACATGGGAAAACAAAGATCGCCGGAAGAAGGCCGAGTAAACCGCATGTTAGGATAGTGACTTGAATTAGCTGGGTGTTTTTCTGTTTTTCTGTTTTGGTTGAAAGCTGTTAGATTTCTTTAGAATTAGTATAAATAGGACATATGGGTTTATGAGAACAACAACTCAAATTGTAGTCATTCAACCCAAATTTGTTAGAGTGAAATCTGAATATTTTCTTGATTCACAATTTGTGGGTTTTCTGATTTTTTCTGAATTTCTGAGTTCTTGAAATTGTTCATGGCTTGTTTCTGAAATTACAAGTGGTATCAGAGCTTGGTTATGATCATCGTTCATTTGGTCTGCCATTTTTTAAATTTGATTTTAGAGATGGCAATTAGATTTTTGTTCTTGGCCGATTGGAATTTGAATTGATTTTGGAGACTCCAGAAATTAGATTTAGCGATCAGTTATTTAGCGATCAGTTCTACGCAATTGCTTCTGGTGTTCTTGTTGAAATTAGCGTCCAATTTTGGAATCAATTAGAATCGGGAATTGTTTCTGTGGAGTCCTCTTTGAAGTTTGCAAATCAGATTTTGCAATTGGTTTTGAAATTGGTTTACTGCAATCGTTCAATTGGAGTTTTGATTTGCAATCGAGTTTGAAATTGGTTTTCTGCAATCGTTCAATTGGAGTTTTAATGTTTGCTTTGTATTGAAATTGGCGGTCAAGGAAGTGCAATTGAATCCTGGAAATTTGTAATCGCTGTGTATTCTAGAAATCCAAGATTCAGAAATTATCTTGGTAAACACTCGTTCGTATCTTTTTCGGTTCAGTTCTTGTTCGATTCTTTCTGTTTTCTGTTTGTTTTTGGTTGAATCTTGGAGTTTCTTGGCCAATCTTGGAGTCAGATTCAAGGTGGAGCTCTTGAATCAGGCTGTTGAAGTTGCCAATTCAAGTTTTTGGGGCAGTCGATTCTGTTTTGGGGTTCTTTTAGGTTTTAGTAGCTCTGTTGTTTAGGTTTTGTTTGGTAATTGAATTTCGGTTGAATTTTAGGATTCAAGAAAGTCGAATTCTTGAACGTTTGTCACTGATTTTGAAATATGAATTCGCAAGTCGTAAGAAATTGATTTGGATGTTTGGGTTTAGTCTTGAACCAAGTTTGGATTTCGGTGATTTGTATTTACCTTGGGTTTTTGTTTTTCTTGATTAGTTTTGAAGACGAAATGGTCGTTTTGGGTTTTTTCTTGAATGACGATTCAAGAATTTAGGTGTCGACTCATTGCGTTTGTTCGGTTTAGTATCGGAATTGGAGCTGCGTTTTGTGGGATTCGCATTGATTCAAGAAGTCGGTTTTGATTTTCGTTCGTTGATTGAATTTCGAGTTGTTTGCTTTTGAAGGCATTTAGATGGCGATACAAGTTTAGTCTGAATTTTTGATTTGATTTTTGATGACGGTTGGTTTTCGGATTGTTTCGTCATGTCGGGGAATTGTATCGATTAGTTTAGTGATCGACGTTTGGGTTATGGCGTTCCGGTTTGTTCAAACCGTGATTTGGGATTTTGGTTGTCGATCGTTTGTTTGCCGATTTGGAGTATTATTCTTGACTTTGGAGTTTGAATTTCGATTGTGCTGCTGCTGCTGTTGGTTTGATTGTGCTGCTGCTGCTGTTGGTTTCTGGTTTAGCTTAGTTTTGAGGTGGAAATTCTTCTTTTGTCATTTGGTTGCCCATTTGTTTCCGGCCGGATTAGCGTGGGGGCATTTTGGGAGGAGTTTCACAATTGTTTTGGCTGTGACATTGGTTAACCGGTTGATTTTGGATTGTTTTTGTTCTCCGGTTTGTTGGTTTTTGGTGCACATTGGTATTTGGTCGCAAATGTGTTTTTGGGTCTTCGTTGTTTTCGGAATGAAGACTTTGGATTTGAATTTGATGTTTTGGTAGTGTGTTTCCAAGAAGGTGGAGTAACACAAATTAGCTTCTAGGATTTGTTTTTTGTTTTGTTTTGTAATTGAAATTCAAGTCAAGGTGGAGATTTGTTAGGATAGTGACTTGAATTAGCTGGGTGTTTTTCTGTTTTTCTGTTTTGGTTGAAAGCTGTTAGATTTCTTTAGAATTAGTATAAATAGGACATATGGGTTAATGAGAACAACAACTCAAATTGTAGTCATTCAACCCAAATTTGTTAGAGTGAAATCTGAATATTTTCTTGATTCACAATTTGTGGGTTTTCTGATTTTTTCTGAAATTCTGAGTTCTTGAAATTGTTCATGGCTTGTTTCTGAAATTACAACACCGCACGATGATGATGGAAAGAACTTCAAAGAGGGAAGCAAGAAAGGAAACAGATTTTAAACTTTGAAAAAGCTTAAATTTCGGGTTTAGTGGAGAAGTGGGGAGAGAGGCGGGAATATCACAGGACACGTGTCGTCCCCCTATCAACCCTGTGACAGTTGGGGAACGCGCCACGCGCGCGTGAAATCTTCGTTATCATGACCTTCATTAATTGGTGGTTACGCCGCCTCACAGAGCCATCCCATCAAGCGATGATTTTTCAGGTCGCATTGAATGTTTTTGCAACCTAGCTCTAGTTGAGTCGACACCAGAAGTTTAAAAGACCCACAATTATTAAGGTCTACCTTTTGGCCGTTACATCCTAAAAAATGCCATTCTTATGACGCCCAATCGCCTCACCTCGAACATCCCTCGAACATCCCAGGTGCCAAAAGCTTCAACCGCCTCGCCTCAAATGTTTTAGGCACTTAGAGGTTTTGTCGCTTCGCCTCCAATGTTTAGACGCTAAATGATCCACTCACCTTACCAGTGACCCACTAAGCGAGTTACTAACAGCTCGTCTTGCACTTTCTGGGTTAATGCGTAGTCTTTCAAAGTTCTAGCCAAAACTATACATTTTCATTAGAACTTGGGGGACTTGATTACGTGGGTCCAATTTCGTATTGACCCACGGGCGTAAGGAGCCCAATTCTTCCTATACTAATGATGTAATGATCTGGCCTGTTCTGGACCTGAAGCCATCCGCTCGACCCAATAGTGACCCATGGGGCGACAAACCTGTAAGCCGCAGAGGAGATCCTGTCGTGTCGGGTAAAAGGTGTTATGCAGAGAAGGGAGAAAAAGCAAGGCATCTCATTGGTTCATCAGGGAGCACGGAGGTCACTCCCGCGCACGTTCCTTTCTAACCAATAAGAGCCTCCTTGATAAGTGCCTCGCCTCGAGGAGGGAAGGTATAAATAGGAGTGCTAGTCGTCTAGAAAAGGGTAATGACAATTCCTCACTTCACATATACTTTCTCTCTATACACATTCTTTAGCATGGCGGCTGACTTAGGCATCAGAGTGTCCTCACAGGGGTTGTGAGCTCTCCCTGTGTTGACACTAACCGTAGCCTTCTCTTTTCCTTGTTGCAGGCCCTCCAATCCTCATCCTGAACCCTCTCTGGAAACGTTACCAAGCTCATTATTACCTTAACCCATTATTATTGATTGTCAGACGCACAAACAGATTCCAAAATAGAAGTTGACTAAAAGAATGATACATTTAATGCAATAAACCCTTGTTTAAATATCCAAGAACAAGGTTTGACATGCTCATGGATAATGAAAAAAAAAGATTTTATTATTTCTTGTAATTCTTTTGTGTATACATGTTAAATGGATTATGTTTTTCAAGTTACAGATCAAAGATGCGGGTGGGAAAGAAAGAGTTGGCAGCTTCCAGTCTCAGTTGGTCACGCACTAGAAATTTAGGGAAGAGCCAATTAGGGGGTGTAATTTTTGGCTCCAAGGACACCACGATCAAGGAATGCCTATCGAAGCAACTCTTCGGTATGTCCTGTATCATGCGCTAGAAATTTGAGAAATTTTTTTTATTGCTAATACATGTCTCCAAACTATATTTAGGCTTGCCAACTCAGCACTTTGTTTATGTTGAGAAAATTGAACCTGGTTTACCGTTGTTTCTATTTAACTATACCGATAGAACACTATACGGTGTTTTCGAGGCTGCTAGCCATGGCCAGAAAAATATAGATACATATGCATGGACTATTGACGGCTCACTGAGAACACCATTTCCTGCTCAGGTACTCAATAGGTACCTTGGTACATGCTATGTGTTCTTCAGATTTGAATTTTATAAAGATGAAATATTGATGTTTACCTATTGAAATTGGGGTTAATTGCATGAAAATATAATGTCCCTCCAGTTATTTTTAAATCAACTTTTAAGGGCTTATGTTATAACTTATAAGTTTATAATCTAATATGCATGTGGTTACTAGATCAGAAAATTTTCAACTAAAAGTCCAAAGTTTTAGCAACCAAGCCCCTTTAAAAAATTATAATGAAAACTTTAAAATTGATTTTTAAAGTACAATATATGTAAAATGAAATTCAACTATTTGTAAATGGTTTACATAGTAACTATGCCTCTGTTATATAACTTATAGGATAAGCCCTTAAATGTTGAATTCCAAAGTACTATCCCCAAAGTTGAATTGATAGAAATAAAATTATATTTTGGTGCAATTAACCATAAATTTTGCACTTGTCATTTAGGTTCAAGTGCGTGTAAGGTCGCAACGCCAGCCACTAACTGAGAATCAGTTTAAGCCCATAATTGTAGACAATTACTATACTCCAAACCAATTCTGGTTTGAGCTGGATCATGCTCAAACAAACAAGCTATTGTCTCTGTTTTCGTCTCAGCCAATTTCTACATATAGATGGAGTGTACATCTCCCAACTGTATCCACGTCTGACAAGGAAGTGGAAAATGACCCCCGTAAAGATGATGATAATGCTGATCAGTCATCAGATGACGGTCTATGTACAATTGGAAAAGATGAAAAGGAATTTGTACACATGAAACTTAGTGCACTGTCTCTTAACCGCAAAATTGGGGATCCACATGGTGGTCATGAAGACGGAATTTCTGTTGTTAGTGGCTATACCCTGGAGTCTCGTAAAAACATGGACCCACCTGCTGGCGATGAAGATAATGATGGTCCTATTATGGCTCAGGTTTAACTCATTTACAAGCATCTCTGTAGTGTATATTGTTGAGCATTTTAATTTTTAGCAACATCTTATTGGTATTATAATTTCCTATTTTTTGGTGTGCATATTAGTTGATTGAAAAAGTGGAAGGTCTGATGGCATTTAAGACACAGCAAAATCAGATTATTGATTGCTTGGAAAAGAAGATAGTTTCTCTGGAGCTGAATCTGGTATTCTTTCTCTGAGCTTGATATGTTTATATGAAAAAGGATAAATTGGACTGCAATGTTTATTTTTGTTTTAGGAAGTGTACTGTCGAAATCCAACTTTTAAGGGTCTATATGAGTTTATACTCAAAATAAAAGCTCCAACTACCATTTAAGGGAACCGTTTACCAAAAGTCAATTTCAATTTTTCTTAACTTGTCCGTATATGATTATAACGTATTCACATAAGCCCCTAAACATTGACTTCAAAAGTACATTGAGTGGGCCAAATGAGTGGGATAGGCCAAAATGAGCCCTAGTAAAAAACTAAGCTAGAACATAATTTTTAAAAAATGAAATCTTAGAAAATGATGTATTGAACAATTTCTTTTTTGAAAAAGTTTTCAAAATTTTGTAAGAACTTGGTCTTTTGGTCGTCAGCCCGTTTGCTTGAAATTTGAATGGGTTGGAGTTGCCACCTCGTGCTAAACTAGAAAGTGGCCGAGTATTTTTTTTTTTCTTTCACATGCATTTTTTCCTATAAAACGCTTAAAAGTATTTTGTATTTGTTTGTTTCTTAATCTATGAGGTATTTTGTTACAACAATGTTAAACTCCCCTATCTAAGCATATACAATATATTGCTTCATGTTTTTTGTTAATTCATTTTGTTATGAATGAATTTCTAAATTCCTATTATTTGATCCTCTTGCATGATGTTTGTTTTTTAAAAGTCCAAATAGTCTTCTCCTTATAGTTTATGATTCATCTTCTATCTATTCTTTTTTCTCTCTTGCGATAGTGAAGACATTTTTTAGCCCGATTACCTGGTATCAAAGCCTAAGCTTTAATTACAAAACCCCAAATCTTGCCTATAATGATGGTGCTTGTTTACCCAAACTATTTTTATGAGCATACACAAGAAATTGCTTTGAGTTTTTAGTATGTCATTAGTAATAAAGTTACCTTTTGTTACAACAAGATATTTTGTCTACTTTCCATGAGTTTTATGGTTATGTTATAAAATTAATTTGATTCATCTTTCTAAAATTTCATAGTAATGTTGCAAAGGAGTACTTTACAAATGATATAACAAATCTATGAGATGATGAAATATGCATGAGTCCTAATGTGCTTATACCTCATTGTAGAAGGACATTGCTAAGTGTATTAACCATCATTTGGCAAATGTACCCCGAAACGATGATGATTTATCATATCCCTCACCCTTAGGGAGGTATACATATTTAATATCTATCTGCCTTAGAAATCACATGTTCACTACTGTGCTTGATAGGGAAACAACTTTCTTCATCCTGCATCCATGATCCATGATTTATGACCTAAGAGCGTATTGCCTTTTTGCTACATCCATCATCTCTTGGTGGAACTAAACATGGACCTTGATTAATCAAGTATGTATTCTCGGTTATTTTAATATTCAAGAAAGGATAAAGAAATATCCTTGCTGTTAACAAGTATTCTGATCAACTGATGTCACCTTCCTTTGGTTCTAGTTTTCCTTTTGACAGTCAACTTATGGGCATGATGATTGACATCCCCTTTCTCAGTTTAATTTGTTCCAAGTTTTAATCTTGGGGAGCCCTATGACACTCCCGATTTTCCTCGCTATCAACGTGTGGTGGGGATGCCACCAATGCCTGTGGTGTTAACTTAACTCATCGTATATATTGTCAACTTCCCAAACTCCCGTTGGGCTCCTCCTGTTAACATGGACAACATCACTGTTCTATGCATTTGGGAGTCCGGTGAAAAAACTTGTGAGACTATGCTGTGTTACTATACATATAGCCAAGATTCATGTTTTCAATAAGAACACTAATTTTTTTTTTTTTGTGGTGACCGACCACCTTCCGAAAATCATATTATGGTCTTTAACTCCTCCACATCTGTTGCTTGTTCATATTCTTAATAAGACCTTTAGGGAGGACTTAACTTCGTATGTGGCAAGGTGGCATGCTTGACATCTGGCTCCAATAGTAAGGGCGTTAATTGAGTCTTATTCTTTAATGTTATCTATATCTTTTCCCACTTGGGATCATCTTCCAAATTTTACACATTGTCAGGCTGAAGCAGGAAATGAAATCAAGAATCTAAAAAGCCATTGTATGAAGTTAGATAGTATGGTGGGCCTAACTAAGGAATTTGGTACTATAAGTGGAAGAAACTCACCTGGGCAGTTCAATTTCGATGGTTCACCCGAAAGAAATGAGATCCATTTATACTTCGATGATTCAATACTTCTCGTTGGCGGATATGATGGAAGATCATGGTTCCCTTCACTTGATTGCTATTCACCGTCACAGAAACAGACTAAATCTCTTAACCAAATGAAATCTGCACGATGCTATGCCCCTGTTTCAATATTAGACGGTGAAGTTTATGTATTCGGTGGCGGAACAGGCGGTGTGTGGTATGACACAGGTAATAAAAATTGCTTTGTGTGTGTGTGCACATCTTGTTACTAACATCTATTTACTTTTTCTTATTCATCTGAAGTGGAATCATATGACCCAATTCTGAATCAGTGGACAACTCGCCCTCCTCTAAACATGCAAAAGGGAAGCCTAGCAGGCGCTACTTTGAAAGATAAGATTTACGCAATTGGTGGTGGCAGGGGCAATGAATTCTTTTCAGCCGTTGAGATGTTGGACTTGGATGTTGGGGCCTGGATTCCATCACCATCGATGCTTGAAAAGGTAAGATATGAGTATGTGTTACATGAATTGTGTAGTGAACACTGATGAGTCAATATACCAAGATGCAAGAACCAGAAAAAGAGATTATTATTTTTTAAGTAAATTTTCTAATACTTGATATTTTTTTCAATATCCCTAATCATTAGATAGAGTAAAGGGAATTTTAGTTTTTTCCTTGTGCTGAAGACTAAATGCTGAATACCAATATGAACGAGCCTGACAATCAAGAGTCAGCTAATAATGCTGAATGTGGAATATGTTCATGAAGTGAGATGGATAAATAATCAAATATTAAACTTGTTTATTTAGCTATGTTGACCTTTTGAAAATTTAGTATTAATTAATAATAATATACTATGCAGTCTATAGCACGCTGCAGCAGTGCTATAGCGGTTAGCGGTGGTTTTTGAAATAGCGATGGTATATAGCAGCACTATTTACTGCAATTAGAGTGCTTTTTGGTGGATAATAGCGATGGAAATAGCACTATTTCTTGTGGGTCGGCCCATTGAAGAATTAAACCATTAATAAAAAGCCGAACTCGTTTTATTCAACCCTATATTTGTTTTTATGCCCTACGTTCCAGTCCATATATGGACGACGGTCGCAGATAGATAGGCACGCAGTAACACACACAATCGATTTTAAGTTTTTAATAGTTGAAGTACTAGGAGTAAAAGGGAACGTTATAGAGACGATGATGATGAGATTAGAGTTGAAGATGAAGATCTTGACGTGGATGATGATTTAGAGGAATAAGTGAATGCCTTAGACGATGTTGACTCGGATGCTCAGCCCGTGGAATCCATTTGAATTATGATTGATGCTATGACTTTTTATGGATTATGATTTTAATTTTGTATGTGCATTATGTTATGTTTTTTATATAACCATATATATATATATATATATATATATATATATATATATATATATATATATATATATATATATATATGTATGTATGTATGTATGTATGTAGGGATGTGTGGAATGACCGAAAAACCGAACCGAAACCAGAACCGAACCAGAACCGGAACCGATTGGAACCGATTTATAGTATTCGGTTCGGTTATCGGTTCTTATAATCTTCAATATTCGGTTCTCGGTTATTCGGTTATTGGTTCTGCGGGTATCGGTTATAGAACCGATTATTTGAAAAGCTCATAATATGCAAATTAAGAAATGATTTAAAAGCCCACAATGTTAAAACCAAAAAAATCATTTGTTGGAACTATTTTTAGGATGGTGAAACTACAAAATTTATATGAAAACATCATGATCGACACTTCTCTTATTATATTTTCATGTTTTTTTGTTTATATCGTGTTATAATAGATAGAACTATATACATTTTTTAATTTTCGGTTCTAATCGGTTCCGTACCCGAAATACCCGTACCATAACCGAACCGGAACCGGAACCGCATTATAATTATTGGTTCGGTTATCGGTTCTTACAATCTTTAATATTCGGTTTCGGTTAAATCGGTTCCGGTTCGGTTCGGTCCGGTTCCGGAACCGTTTACATCCCTATATGTATGTATGTATGTATGTATGCATGTATGTATGTATGTATGTATGTATGTATATGGGGGGTTCAATGGAAAACCAACATGCATCACAAGGACCATCAACGCATCATAAGGGATCATAAAGTGCATTTTTGGAATAGCTTAATTATTAATTCTAAGAAGTAATTTAGATGATATATCACGGATTTAAAATCAAAATATTTAACCGCTTTCCTTATATTTCACCATCTATCTCTTTAAAATCAAAAGATTTAACCAGTTTCTTTAAAATCAAAAGATTTAACCACTAAATGCATATGATACGTTGCACAACCATATGCATGAGTTATAGTGCATGTGGTTTCCTATGGTTTCTCGATGCATGTGGTTTTCCATTGAACCCACTATATATATATATATATATATATATATATATATATATATATATATATATGGAGAGGTCAGCCCTTATTTATTTATAGGCTACTATTACAATGATGGGGAAAATAGAAGGAACTAACTATACAAGTGAATTAAAGTCACTCCACTCAACAAATCTCCACCTTGACTTTAATTCTACTAAAGTCAAAAACACAAAATTCTATTTCCATCTATCTATGTTTAGGAGATCTAAACAATGTCTAAATTTGTGTAATGGAACAGGTTTAGTTAGCGCATCTGCTGGGTTGTCTCCGTCTTCACCTTCTTCACTTTAACTCTCCTTTCCGAACGTTATATGTTTCGTTCTCTCGTGATGCACTTGATCTTTCGCGAGACAAATCGCACCAAGGCTGTCACAAAACACAACAGCCTGATCTTGATGAAATCCAAGGTCTCCAAGTAGACCTTTCAGCCAAATACCTTCTTTGGCAGCCTCCGTAAGTGCCTTATATTCAGCCTCTGTTGTGGACAACGCAACCGACGGCTGTGAAGTAGCTTTCCAGCTCACCAAGGCACTTCCAACGGTGAAAACATACCCCGTTAATGACCTTCTAGTGTCAAGGTCAGCTGCGTAATCCGAATCAGAATATCCAGCAACAAAACACTCCCCATTTCCTCCATAAATGAGGCCTACATCTGCTGTCCCTTTTAGATATCGGAATATACGTTTCACGGCAGCCCAATGTTCCTTCCCCGGACATGCTAGATAGCGAGAAACGACGCTGATCGCATGTGCTATGTGTCTAGTGCAGACCATGACATACATGAGACTTCCCACGGCACTCGAATAAGGAACTTTGCTCATATACTCCACCTCAGCCTCCGTTTGAGGTGCTAAAGTCGCCGATAATCTGAAATTCGCCGATGAAGGAGTGCTCAAAGGCTTTGCCGAAGCCATTCCAAAGCGAGAAAGTATCTTCAAGACGTAACTTTTCTGTGACAAGAAAAGTTTACCCTTAGATCTATCACGGATTATCTCCATTCCAAGTATCTTTTGAGCAGCCCCCAAGTCCTTCATATCAAACTCAGAACTAAGAAGACGTTTTAACCTTTGAATTTCAGCCTTATCTCTTGCTGCCACCAACATACCATCCACATAAAGTAGCAAATACACCCGAGAACCATCAGCTACTTTCTTGTGATAATTGCAGCAATCATAGAGACTTCAGTTAAACCCATGGCTCACCATAAAACCATCAAATCTCTTATACCACTGCCTCGGAGATTGCTTCAAGCCATAAAGCGATTTCTTGAGTTTACACACATAATCTTCTTTCCCACGAACCACAAACCCCTTCGGTTGATTCATGTATATTTCTTCTTCAAGATCTCCGTGCAAAAATGCTGTTTTCACGTCCAACTGTTCCAGCTCCAGATTTTGTTGTGCTACCAGTGCTAACAGCACTCTAATGGAAGTAAGTCGCACAACGGGTGAGAAAATGTCGTTATAGTCAACTCCTTGCTCTTGGCTATAACCTCTAGCCACTAAACGAGCCTTGTACCTCACACTTTCAGCTCCGGACAGCCCTGTTTTGCGCTTAAAAATCCACTTACAGCTCACAACTCTTTTGCCTTGAGGTAACTTGACTAGCTCCCAAGTCCTATTCTTGTGATGGACTCCATCTCTTCACCCATGGCAGCCATCCACACATCAGCCTTCTTAGTTGTGATTGCTTCTCTATAAGTGGACGGCTCGAAAAATTCTAATTCTTCAGCAACTTGTAGCGCATATGCCACCATATCATCAAAACCATACCGAAGCGGCCTACCAACTTGCCTTCGAGGCTTGTCTAATGCTATGGACCGAAACTCCATAGGTTGTTGCTGACTTTCAACCTCAACAGTTTCTGTATGTTCCATGTGACTGGGCTGTCCAGCATTACTTTCACCCTCATCGGAATAACTTAATTCATACTCCACTTGATCGGTAGCGCTCTTCTCGTGGCATTTATCAGATCCATGAAGCATACAATCCTCATCAAAAATCACATCTCGACTAAGGACTACTTTCCTTTCATCAATTGACCAGATTCTATACCCTTTCACACGAGCACCGTATCCCATAAACAAACCCTTCTTAGAACGCGGTTCTAACTTTCCTTCACTCACATGATAGGATGAAGGACAACCAAACACCCTTAAGTGTTTGTGTAATCAGTTGGCTTTGGGGACCATATTTCAACAGGGGTTTTGCATCCGATTGCTGTTGCCGGGGATCTATTCACCAAATAACACACCGTGTTCAACGCTTCAGCCCAAAAACCTTTAGAAAGGCCTGCATTTGACAGCGCACATCTGACCCCTTTCTAGCAGCGTTTTATTCATCCTTTCGGCCACTCCATTTTGCTGTGGAGTATACCTCGCTGTGTGATGTTTTGCAATCCCTTCTTCTTTACAAAATCGATCAAACTCGTTTGAACAAAACTCCAAACCATTATCAGTTCGCATCCTCTTTATCTTCTTCCGAACTTGGTTTTCAATGAGAACCTTCCAATCCTTAAACTTCTCAAACGATTCACTCTTGCGTTTCATGATGAACACCCAAGTCATTCTCGAGTAATCGTCAACAGTTGAGAGAAAATAACGGCCACTTCCAAGGGATGGGACTTGTGAAGGACCCCAACAATCAACATGCAAATAATCTAAAGTGGACTTGGTATTATGAACAGCTTTCCAAATATACAGTGCTCACAAAATCCTAACTCAACAACTTTATGGCCTCCAAGAAGTCCTTGCTTGCTGAGCATGACCATACCTTTTTCACTAACGTGCCCCAGCCTCATATGCCACAAACGGGTCTAATCTGTTGTGGTGTAGGCTTCGTCCCACATCGGGACTTAGTCATTAGTCATGTCCCACATTGGTGATTAGATATAACATTAGTCTAATCCTATCTCTATATATATTAAAGCCTTGTACTTGTATTTGTTTATCACTGAATAATAAAAGAGAGATCCCTAGTTGCCCCCGTGGACGTAGGTCAGAACATCAACAAAAACAAAAATTCTTGTGTCTTTTATTGTGATCGCGTGTGTGTGTTTGTGTGATTAACCCTAACAAGTGGTATCAGAGACTAAGGTTCTTTTGTTTGGTTAGTCAGATCGCAGCCCCTTTTTTGCTGCTGTTTGTCCTTCTGATCCGAAAATCACTGCTGCCCACCTGAACCGCTGGCCGCCCGCCGCCGCCGCTTTTTTTTGGGGAAGTTTTTTTTTGCGATTTTGTTGCCTACTGCTGCCTTTTTTTCCTTTGATTTTGCTGCTACTGTTGCTGTCCGCCATCTGCCGCCACTGATCTGAGAGTTTTTTTGTGTCCAGAATTTTTTTTTTCCTGCAATTTATTGCTGTTTTTTTATTAAAAAAAAATCGTTGCTGTCCGTTACTTGATTTTTTGCAGAAAAACCCTAGTACGTTGTTGCTGTTGTTTTGCAAAAAACCCTAGCCGTTTAGAATCCCGTTTTGCGCAGAAAACCCTAGCACCGGTTGGTTTGTGGTTTTGTCATTTCTTGATTCGTAAGAGTTAGTGTTCAATACAACAGTCGTTAAGTTCCGGCCAGGCCACTGCCTTTGCTGTGTTTGAACACCAACAGGTTGTTCGGGATAATGGCTGAAGACGGGAAGTATAAGATTGACAAGTTTGACGGAAAAGATATTGCGTGGTGGAAAATGCAAGTCGAAGATCTTTTATGTCAAAAAGATTTGGAGTTAGCATTGATAGGAAAACCCGACGAGATGAAGGACGATGAGTAGGCAACCCTAGACAGGAAAGCATTAGCAGTTATTAGATTTACCCTAGCTATGAGTGTAGCGTTTAACATTCTGAAGGAGACCACTGCGAAAGGTTTGATGGCAGCCTTGTCTAACATGTATGAGAAGCCATCCGCCTCGAATAAAGTATTTCTGATAAGACAGCTAGTGAACACCAGACTGAAGGAGGGTGGTTTAGTTACCTCACACATCAATGAGTTCAATACCATCTTATCTCGTCTACAGTGAGTTGATATTGTGTTTGATGAAGGAGTGCAAGCTCTTCTTTTGTTGTCCTCGTTACCGGATAGTTGGTCAGGAACAGTTACAGCGATCAGCGGTTCATCTGGGAAATCTAAGCTAACGTTTGAGGGGATTCATGACTTAATCCTGAGTGAGGATATCAGTGAGGATATCAGAAGGAGAAGCACTGGAGAATCATCGACTTCAATACTGAGCACTGAAGGGAGAGGTAGAGGAAAGGAAAGAGGTAGAGGAAATAGGAGAGGCAGATCTAAATCTAGGAAGAGGAGTCAGTCTAAACCTAGAAAGGACATTCAGTGCTGGAATTGCAAAGAGAACGGACATTTTAAAAATTAGTGTCCACAGGAAAAGAAGGAAGTTAATGCCGCAACGAGTGATTTCGAAGATGCTCTTATCTGTTGTGTCGAGAACTCAACCGAGTCGTGGATTATGGATTCTGGAGCATCATTCCATGCTACGTTCAACACGAAGACGATGACGAATCTACGGATAGTTAACTTCGGTAAAGTTCGTCTCGCTAATAATCACACTCTTGACATTACTGGGATGGGAGATATTGAACTAAAGACTACTTTGGGTACCACCTGGACTCTAAACGACGTACGAGTTATTCCAGGCCTAAAAAAGATGTTGATTTCTATCGGGCAGTTGGATGATCAGGGTTATGACGTCACTTTTGGTGGAGGAAAATGGAAAGTAGTTAAAGGGAATCTAGTTATTGCTAAAGGAAAGAAGAAAGGCACACTGTATATGGCCGAAGTCTCAGACGATGAGATTAATGCAACTACTAGTGGGGTAGATCTTTCTAAATTATGGCATCAACGTCTTGGGCACATGAGCGAGAAGGGAATGAAAATGTTAGTTGCAAAGGGGAAATTGCCAGATTTGAAAAAGGTAGACTCGGAATTCTGCGAATCGTGCGTACGGGGTAAAAAGAAGAAAGTATCGTTCGTAAAGACCGGTCAGACTCCGAAAGCTCGGAAACTCGAGCTTGTTCACACAGACGTCTACGAACCAACACCCGTGTCTTCTCTGGGAGGAGCAAGCTACTACGTCACGTTTACCGACGATTCGACACGCAAGGTATGGGTTTACTTTCTTAAAAACAAGTTTGAAGTATTTGATGTTTTTAAGAAATGGAAATCTGCTGTTGAAATGGAAACTAACCTGAAGGTTAAGAGTTTGAAGTCGGATAACGGAGGCGAGTACATCAGCAAAGAATTCATTGATTATTGTGCTGAAAATGGTATCCGAATGATAAAGACCGTTATAGGCACTCCTCAACAGAACGGAGTTGCAGAAAGGATGAACAGAATTTTAAACGAGAGGGCCAGGATTATGATATTGAATGTCGGGCTTCCTAAGATGTTTTAGGCAGATGCAGTTAACACTGCTGCTTACCTAATCAATCGGGGTCCTTCAGTACCGTTGGGATTCAAATTGCCAGAAGAAAAATGGAAGGGTGAAGCTGTGAAATATGAGCATCTAAAGGTATTTGGGTGTAGTGCGTATGATCTGGACAAGAATGGGGATAAATTAGATGCCAAAGCCAAGAAGTACACTTTTATCGGATACGAAGTTAACAATATCGGATACAGACTTTGGGACTTTGAAAGTTGGAAAGTGGTCAGAAGCAAACACGCTACGTTCGACGAGGCCGAGCTCTACAAAGACAGAAACTTGGAGAAATCTAAGGATCAGAAAGAATGGGTTGAGATAGACACTGAAATCATCGGTACTAGAGGGAGCATTGATGAACCTGAAGATGATAGTAACAGTGAAAGCTCAACAGACGAAGAAGAAGCATCTTCACCGGTACCGACTCAACCTCAGACCGTTGAATCACAGTGGGTTAGGAGATCGACCAGAGTTACCAGGCCTCCAGAAAAGTATGATCCGTCAGTTAATTACCTGTTGTTAACTGAGAATGGCGAACCTGAAAGTTACTCAGAGGCATTTAAACTGAAAGATTCGTTGCAGTGGGAGCATGCGATGAAAGATGAAATGAGTTCTTTGTACAAGAACAAGACATTGGATTTGACAAAGCTTCCGCAGACAAAACCGCCTTGCAGAACAAATGGGTATAGAATCAAGGAGGAACACGATGGATCTAAACGATACAAAACTCGTCTGGTAGTTAAAGGTTTTCAGCAGAAGAAAGGAGTTGATTACAACGAGATGTTTTCTCCAGTAGTGAAAATGACGACTATTAGATTGGTTTTGAATAGTGTAGCTGGTGAGCGTTTGCATCTGGAGCAGCTAGATGTTAAAACCGCGTTTCTTCATGGCGACCATGACGAGGATATATACATGGTTCAGCCCGAGGGGTTTAAAGTTTCAGGGAAAGAGAAATTAGTCTGCAAACTGAAGAAAAGCTTGTATGGTTTAAAACAAGCACCTAGACAATGGTACTTAAAGTTTGACAACTTCATGGAACGAACCGGGTACAGGAGATGTGAGATAGATCACTGCTGCTACATGAAGAAATTCAAGGGTTCGTATATCATTCTACTGCTTTATGTAGATGATATGTTAATTGTCAGTGCAGATTTGAATGAGATCAACAAGTTAAAGAAGCAAATGTCAAAGGAATTTGAAATGAAAGATTTGGGTCCAGCAAAGCAGATACTTGGAATGAGCATCACCAGAAATCAGCAAGATGGATCTCTAACTCTATCCCAGGAGAAATACATCGGGAAAGTGTTAGATAAATTCAAAATGAACGACGAGAAAACTAAGCCGAGAAACACGCCGTTGGGAAGTCACTTTACACTAACCAAAAGACCAGTCTCCGAAAACGAAAGAAGAAAAAGCAGAAATGGCTAAAGTTCCGTACTCATCAGCAGTTGGTAGTCTCATGTACGCCACTGTGTGCACGAGACCAGATATAGCTCACACGGTCGGGGTTATTAGTCGCTTTATGTCGAATCCGGGAAGTGAACATTGGGAAGCTGTTAAGTGGGTTCTCAGATATATGAAAGGCACTTCGAAAGTGGGTCTATGTTTCAGAGGTAAAGATTCAATTCTCAAGAGGATATGTTGATGCTGATACGGGTGGTTGTAAGAAGACATTCAAAAGTACGTCTGGGTACGTTTTCACAGTGGGAGGAACCGCAGTCAGTCGAAACTTCAGAAGAGTGTAGCTCTGTCAACTACATCAACTACAGAAGCCGAGTACATGGCTGCAGCTGAAGCCAGTAAGGAGCTCGTTTGGTTGAAGAACTTCCTACTAGAGTTAGACAAGAAACAGACAGATTATCCGCTATACTGTGACAACGAGAGTGCTGTGAAACTTGCGAAGAACCCAGTCTATCATGGAAAGACCAAGCATATCGGGATGAGATATCACTTCTTCAGAGGACTGATTAGTGAAGGAACTATGGATTTGAAGAACATCTCGGGTGCGAAGAATCCAGCAGACATGTTTACTAAATCGGTAACGCTTCAGCTGGCCTTCAGGAATAATGATGAGAAGGCTGGTGGCAACAAGGGGATCTCAGCTTATGCATCAGTCGGGGTTTATACAGAAGTACAAAAAAGGCTAACTTGTGGAGCGCAGTTGTTCGAGTTTGAAGCCTCCAAGTGGGAGATTGTTGTGGTGTAGGCTTCGTCCCACATCGGGACTTAGTCATTATTGATTATTAAGGCATGTCCCACATCGGTGATTAGATTGAACATTAGTCTAGTCCTATCTCTATATATATTAAAGCCTTGTATTTGTTTATCACTGAATAATAAAAGAGAGAACCCTAGTTGCCCCCGTGGACGTAGGTCAGAACATCGACCGAACCACGTAATTCTTGTGTCTTTTATTGTGATCGCATGAGTGTGTTTGTGTGATTAACCCTAACATGATCTGACTCACTTTTATATAGCACTAAGAACTGATGAAACTGACCCCACTGCTATGCTTCCTTCAAGCACATACAAGGTTCCTTTCTTGACTCCTTTCATTACCACTAGTGCACCTTTAGAGACCCTAATTGCCCCTTTTTCACCGCTGTACTTGAAACCTTTTGAATCTAATGCTCCCAACGAAATGAGATTCTTTTTCAAAGCAGGTACATGACGCACATCAGTCATTGTTCTCACCACACCATCATGCATTTTGATACTAATGGAAGCAATTCCAACCCCCATCAAAACACTTCCTGTGGCTACCTTTTCATAAGAACCAAACCAGGCCTTGTTTGGTGTCATATGAAATGAACACCCTGAGTCAAGAATCCATTCGTCTTGCTGACTTTTGGAATCAACAACTGCAAGTACCAGATCAGCCTCGGAGTCGTAATCATCCGAACTGACGGCAGCGGATGCCTTTTCATATCGTTTCGGGCATTCTTTTTTCCAATGCCCAAGTTCTCCACATTTGTGACATGGATCTTTCGGGCCAGGTTTCAATCCACGAACCTTGGACTTTGATCGACCTCTTTCTTTCCACTTGCCTCTGCCTTTCTCTCTACCCATTTCTCTGCCTTCATTCACCACCGACAAACCAGCAGCCTGGTTTTCGGTTCCATTTTCGGAAGCTTTATGGCGCAACTCTCTTGAAGGCTGGATCTCACTTCTTCCAGCGTTATTGTGTCTCTCCCAACAACGAACGAGTTAACGAAATTCTCATACGACGGTGGCAATGAAACCAACAAGATGAGGGCAGCATCTTCATCTTCAATCTTGACCTCCACATTCTTCAAATCCATAAGAATGGAATTCAATTCGTCAAGATGCTCCTTCAACTGCATTCCTTCATTCGTAATGAAAATAGCCGTTGCTTTAACAACTTGTTCGTTAAAGACTTAGTCATGTACAATGACTCAAGTTTCAACAACAATTCAGCCGCATTTCTTCATCAGCAACTTCGTAAAGAACCTCATCCGACAATGACAGTAAAATTGTCGAATGAGCCTTCTCGTCTTGCTGATAGAAGTCACTCCAGCAAGAGGCGTCCACAACCCATCACGTTTCAGTAACGCTCGCATCTTTAGCTACATTATGGTATTGAGGTATTCTGAACTTCAAAAGACATACATTGTAATAACTTTTGATGATGATTGCTGTTGAAAAAGATGATTTTTGTTGAATATGATCGACGGGCAAGAGAAAGAGGAGAGCCGTAGGTTTGACGTAGGTCACGTAGCCGTAGGTATTGACTTACGATTATGATGCCTTATTTTATAGTTAGTTATGAAGGGAAATCTTGTAAATAGCCTAAGAATTTAACATATAAAATAACCTAATGTGTCGTTTAATTAAAAAATTGGCCCTAAACACTAGGGCCACCGCGTGGCCTCCTCTCTCCTTTTTGGGTGTTTTTGTCGTTGTGAGATGGGATTTTAAGGGACAAGACAACACGATGAGTGGTGATGGATTGGGCTAGGGCAAGGGCAAGGGCGACGTGGATGTGGTTGGGTGAGATGATGAAATTGATACTGTAAATGGGTGTAGATATTGAGTTACTTTTAGTTTAATGCATGACATTTGAACCCATTTAGATGTTGACCTCACGTCTAACGATTTTATGTTCTTATGTGTGATGAATCAAACATATGCATTGTTAAGACGTCTATTAGTTTGGAGAGAACATACAGCTCCTAAAGTTGAATTTCAGGATGTTTAGCAAACATTAGCAAGTGAACATGTTATAAACTTGTTTATTTGCCACTTGTCTAAATGTCTTTTCTTTTCCCCCCAGCGCTTTTCTCTTGCTGCAGTGGAGGTCAACGGGGCGATTTATGCTGTTGGAGGCTACGATGGGAAAAAATACTTGAAGTAAATTTATATTTGCTTCTTTTTTATTTGTTTTGTTGGACTTCTTTTCTGTAAACGCTGTTTTTTTCATCCTCTATGCTGCTTTCCTCTGCTTATTTGTGCTTATCAATCACTTTTCATACCAAGCTGCAAATCAGGTTTTTTTTAAAAAATATTTTTGATGTGGCTTTAAGGATATATATTTTTGTCAATTCAGATCTGCCGAGAGATTTGATCCAAGAGAACATTCTTGGGCAAGAATTGAGAGCATGAACACAATGAGGGGTTGCCCTTGTTTGGTTGTTCTGAATGAAAAATTGTAAGACTTTCATATCTATTTTGTTGAATTAAAATCAAATATGGATTTGTGCAAGTTTTTCCGGGCAGAATGTCATATTGTTTATCAAACAGGAAGTCAAACAATGTAGTAGTAAAGTAAGGCACTGTTTGGCTCACAAATGAAACTTGAAAGAATTAGAACTTGCTTATAGTATGTTTGGGATTTTGGATTACAAAATAGAATGAAGTAAGAATTTTTTAAAGTCCATCAAAATCTTGGTTGGAATTCATCATTCTTAGCTATTTGCGTCAGTTTTTAAATTCCAAACATTTCACAACACATCCTTAGCCGACCTTAAACAACATTCCATACGTCAACCAAGAAACATATTAGGTACTATGGTTTAAATTCAATTCTTTCACGTTTCATTCTGCAAGCCAAATGAGGCCTTAAACAGCTAACTAGAGGTATGTTTGTGATGCGTGTATTGAAATTTGTGTGATTAGTAACTTGAATTTGTTGTATTAGTTCAGGGGGTTTAGTGTAATTCTCTGATATTTGATGAGGGTTAGTTTTCTAGTTTTTAGTATAAATAGTCCTATGGGTCAGTGAGGACAATAACTCAAATTTCAGCCAGATAACCCAATTTGTTAGTAGATTTGAATATTCTTCTTTCTTGATTCATATTTGTGGGTTTCTAATATTGTGAGTTCGTGGATAGGGTTTGTAATTTAGTTTTCTGATTTCCTAACAAGTGGTATCAGAGACACGTTGTGATCAACGTTTGTTCTTTCTGCCATTCGAAATTGTATTTAGTGATAGCAATTAGAAATCGTTCTTGGACGATTGGAATTTGAAATTGATTTTGGAGACTCTAGAAAATTGATTTAGCGATCGCTTCTGGTGTTCTAGTTGAAATTAGCGTCCGTTCTTGAAATTGGTTTCTGCAATCGTTTAATTGGAGTTCGCGTTCAATTGAAAGTAGTGATCGCTCTTGGTCAAATTGAAATTGACGGTCTTCATTTTGGCGATCAGTCATTTGAAATTGATTTTGGTGTTCGATTGAAGGCGTCAATTGAATTGAAAATGGCGATTAGTGTTGTGCAGTCAATTTTTACAAATTGATTCAAGATTTGGAGGTCAATTTGGCGATCATCGCATTTGAATTTGGCAATCGACTCCAGAATCAGAGTTTGAGGTTTGATCTTAGCAATCGCTTCTGCCTTCAGATTGTGAAATTGACTTTGGTTTTCAGTTTAAGGTAGAGACTGACTTCGGCAATTAAAATTGATATCGTTTTTGACCTTGGTCAAATTGGCAATTGTTTTTGCAATTGGTTTTGGTAATAGTTTTTGACAATTCTGATTTTTGGAAATCATGCGAGGGAAATCGGTTTTGCGTTTCAATTGGAAATTGAAACAGTCTGCTACTTCTTTCTTTGGGCTTGAATTGTTTGGAGTTGTTCTTGCCATTAGAATTGACAGTTTGATTGAAATAGACAGCCACGTTGATTCATTTTAGTATTTGTTTTTGGGCTCTTGTTCCGTCTCCGCTGCGGTGATCGATTCAGGTGACTCGTTGTGGTCTCGGGTTTTGTTTGTCTTGGTTCGATTTGAAGACGGAATGGTTGTTTTGGTTTTCTTGAATGACGATTTAAGAATTTAGGTGTCGACTCATTACGTTTGTTCGGTTTAGTATCGGAATTGGAGCTGCGTTTTTGTGGGATTCGTGTTGATCGAATTTCGAGTTGTTCGTTTTCTAAGGCATTTAGATGTCGATACAAGTTCCATTTGAATTTTGATGAGTTTAGGATCGACGTTTTGGGTTAGACGTTCCGGTTTGCTCAAACCGTGATTTTAGTTTTGGTTGTCGATCGTTGGTTTGCATTTTGGAAACTTAGTATTGTTGGCTTCGTGTTTGAATCTCAGTTGGTCCGGTAACAAGTTTTGGTGGAGTTTCTCATTCGTTTGTGTTATTTGTTAGTTTTTGGGATTTTGGGGTATTTGGGAGAAATTACATATTAGAATTTAGTTGCGAACTCGACCAATCTCATCCACTTGAAAATTCGTGTAAAAGTTGCTAATTCTACTTTCTAATAGAGTCGTTAGTTCAGCAGCTCTCGGAGAGAATTCCATGATTCTATTTATTTTGTTCTTAAGGGGGATGATCATTGTATTTTGGGTCTGGATTTTGTTGATCGATTGATAGGTTCCGGCGTTGTTTTTGGGTCATCGCTTTTGCATTGTTTCGGGTCGTTTGGATAATTTGTTATGGGCTATCATTTCGTTGCGACATTTGGTAACCGGTTGATATTGGATATGGTTTTTTGTTCTCCATTTGGTTGGTTTGGTGCACATTGGTGTTTGGGTCGCATATGTGATATTTGGTCTTCGTTGCTTTCGGATTGAAGGTTTTGGATTCGAATTTGAATTTGGTAGTGTGTTTTCAAATAGGTGGAGTTTGTCACATTGATATTTGGTTTGAGAAACACAAATTCGTTTTTGGGATTTTGTTGTTTTGTTTTTGAAATTTAAGTCAAGGTGGAGATTTGTGAGATTAGTGACTTGAATTTGTTGTATTAGTTCAGGGGATTTATTGTAATTCTCTGATAGTTTGATGAGGGTTAGTTTTCTAGTTTTTAGTATAAATAGTCCTATGGGTTAATGAGGACAATAACTCAAATTGTAGTCATGTAACTTAATTTGTTAGTGAATTTGAATATTCTTTTTTCTTGATTCACATTTGTGGTTTTCTGATTTTGTGAGTTCTTGGATAGAGTTTGTAATTTAGTTTTCTGATTTCCTAACAAAATTGATTATTTGATTATTGAATCTTGAAATCTTAGTAACCAGTTTTTATTGTTTAGATAAATAAATTCTGCTTCTGGTTAACTGATTATATATGGGTCAAAGAATTGGTTTCATATATGCTATGACAAAACTAATTTAAAACTAAACTACCTATTAACCACCAATGATGTAGAAATCGCTAGGCGGGAGTCGGCCGGCGGGGAGTAGTCGGGGAGTGGTCGGATTGGGATTTTTTATATGTAAATTTTAGAATTATACATACATCATATATATAAATACTCAAATATAAATATAATTAATCATAACATCCAAATATATGTTTTATAAGACAATCATAATTGCTAAAATCTTCAAATACACATACTTCAAAGTTCAAATATAGAATTCTAGTTCATTAATTTTATAATTAGAATATTAGATGGATGCTCCTTGATCTTCACTGACCATATTGTTCAATGATTTCAAAGTAGAAACCCTAATCTACATCTTTTGTCTTTTATTTTCTGTTTTTTTTTATTAAAATTTTTTTTTAAAAAGTTGACTTTGAACCGCCTAGGACCTGCACCTGCCTAGGACCGCCTAGGCCGATTCCGACTAATACAGTCCGATTACAAGCAACTCGTAGCGGCACACCTCCGATCAGCGCCTAGGGGCCGCCTAGCCGGCCGCCTAGGCCGATTTTTACAACACTGTTAACCACTCCTTTTAACCTAATTTGAAGGACATCTACTGCCGTTCACAATATATCTTTCTTTCTTTACAGTAATGTCCTTTTTGGGTCATTAAATAATTGGCTCTTTAAGTATTTGGAAATTGCCTAACATCCAAACAACTATTTCATAGATTATTAAAACTTCAAATGAGAGAAGAAATCAAAATATGATGTCTTCTGACTTGTTTTGTTGCAGATGATCCAAACACCCATAACTCTCTAAGATGATTTGTAGATGTAGATCCACTCTTCCCACCATAATAAGAACAACGATATATACCAGCCCCCTTTTTACAAATTAACATATGTAAAATGGGAGGTGCTTTGTATGCAACAAAAGATTTTCATACACAATAATTTCATATAACATGACTATCAACATTTTTATCATCTTGACATTTTACGCTCTCCAAGAAAGGGTAACATGGTCATTTTATAGGAATTAGTATGGTAAGTTATACCAAGTTGCCCCTACGAAATAAGTTATAGCTAACAAACATTCAATCTCATTGATTTACAGATATGTTTTAGGAGGTTTTGATGGTAATACAATGGTTTCGTCCGTAGAAATCTACGATCCTCGACGTGGGTCATGGGTGGCTGGAGATCCCATGAAGTACCCCAGGGGATTTTCAGCTGCAGCAGTTGTTAAAGAATCCATCTACATCTTTGGCGGGCTTAAAAACGGTGAAGAAATCAATAACACTGTAAGATGACAAATCTCTGCTTCAAATATTAAATTGGCGTTGACTAAATTGTTGGTTACATTTACGTGAATATGATCAACAGGTTGAGTGCTACAAGGAACACCAAGGCTGGGAAATTACAGACACCAAGACTATTGGGAAGAGATGCTTTTTCTCGGCTGCTGCTTTATGAAGGAACATAGGTCTTGTTCTGTCAGTGGTTAGTAAATAACTTGAATATCGTAAATACAATGATACAGTGAAGTTGAGTAGATTGCGTTCTTTTGATCGATAAATACGCTACAAATGATGTACGTCTGTCGGTGGTTAGTAAATTACTTGAATGTGGTAAATACAATGATATAGTCATGTCGAGCAGACCTTTTGATAGATAAATATGCTACAAATGATGTAGGTGTGTCCCAATTTTGTGGTGTATAGGAAACTGATCTTAGTCGGGAATTATCTGATGTTTTCTTGTGAATTTTCACATATGCATTTTGGATGGTAAATAGCCATATCTGAAACTCAGACATGCTTTGATGTGTTTACTCTTTTCTGGTGAACTTGATAGTGGTGTAAAACTGTATGGTTTGGCTGGAACGGAAGTTATACGGTTGGTTTGCTTGATCAGGCTGCTACTTCACGATCCATCGCTTTGAGAAATTGATTCTATCGTTTGGTTGTTGATTTGTAACGAACTGTTTGTTTATCATTTGATTAAATGCTTTTTTAAGCAACTATCTATACCATTTTTACCAATCCATGCATTCAACTAAACTTTTTATCAATCAATGTAATGAAGTTTTAGTTCTTGACCAATTTATGCACTT
>JAANYP010008210.1:92500-123445 GCA_020465985.1 Centrapalus pauciflorus
ATTTTCAGAGCTCTTTCTTTTTCTAGGATTCTTATCCTTGGAACCAAACGGTCTTCCACGCTTCAGGCGTGCCTTTGATTCTTGAGTGACTTTGTCATCAATTTGCTCGCTTGGAATTTCAATTCGAGCAGGTGCATTAGCTGCTGGCACATATGATTTAGTCACTCTTTTAGAATCAGTAAATGCATCAGGCAGTTGATTTGCAATTTCTTGCAAATGCATTATTTTCTGAACTTCTAGTTCACATTGTTTTGTCCGAGGATCAAGATGAATCAATGATGGTTCACACCATGAAACATCTTTTTCTTTGTTTTTCTTTTCTCCCCTGAATGCTGGGAAAATTGTCTCATTGAAATGACAATCAGCAAACCGTGCTGTGAAAACATCACCTGTCAGTGGTTCAAGATACCTTATTATAGAGGGTGTTTCATACCCTACATATATACCCAATCTTCTTTGAGGACCCATTTTTGTACGTTGTGGTGGTGCAATAGGAACATATACTGCGAACCCAAAAATTCAAAGATGTGAAATGTTTGGTTCTTGACCAAAAGCAAGTTGTAGAGGAGAAAATTTATGATATGCACTTGGTCTTAGACGAATCAGGGATGCAGCATGTAAAATTGCATGTCCCCAGACAGAAATAGGGAGTTTTGTTTTCATTATTAATGGTCTAGCTATTAGCTGAAGACGTTTAATTAATGATTCATCTAAACCATTTTGTGTATGAACATGAGCAACTGGATGTTCAACACTAATTCCAACAGACATGCAATAGTCATTAAAAGCTTGAGACGTAAATTCAACAGCATTATCAAGTCTCACCCTTTTAATGGTATAATCAGGAAAATGCGCCCTTAATTTAATGATCTGAGCCAGAAATTTTGCAAATGCCACATTACGAGTCGATAATAAACAAACGTGAGACCATCGACTTGATGCATCTATTAATACCATGAAGTATCTGAAAGGTCCACATGGTGGATGAATTGGTCCACATATATCACCTTGAATTCTTTCAAGAAACATAGGATTTTCCTTTTCAATTTTTGTGGGTGAATGTTTCACAATAAGTTTTCCAAGAGAACAAGATGTACATGGAGCCAAGTTACCTGTTTGAGAGATCTTCAGGCTTTTCAGTGGATGTCCATTGGTACCTTCAATTATTCTTTGCATCATGGTTGTTCCTGGGTGGCCTAATCTGTCATGCCACAAACTCAAAACTCCAGGATCACAATATTTTTCTTTTACTACCATGTTGGATTCAACCATACTTATATATGTATAATGCAAACCAGAATTGAGTGTTGGCAGTTTTTCCAGTACATGGTTTTTATCGGTAATATGCATAAATTTCTTATTCTCTATTGTCACAGTCTGAGTACCGTATCCATTTCGGTGTATGTCATTGAAACTCAGCAAATTTCTTTTAGATTTTGGAGAAAATAGAGCATTATCTATTAAAAACTTTGTACCATTTGGTAATATAAAATGAGCCTTTCCGGTTCCTTCAATTAGATCTACAGGACCTGAAATGGTATGTATGGTTGCTTTAGTTGGCTTTAGTTCAGAAAAATATTTCTTCGTTTTAAGAATTGTGTGTGTGGCACCACTGTCTGGAATACAGATATCTCCAAAGTTTGCTTCATGCAGTTCTTCGATGAAATTCATTTTAAACTTCTAAAAATAAATAAGAAAAATAATAAATTAATGGTTATGTAAGATAAAAATTGTTAAGTAGAAATATGTTATATTATTATAAGATTAGGAAGTGCATTACATGATAAACTGAAATAAGACATATCTAGAAAATGAAACATAGTCACACTATTATATATCTAAATCATCAAAGAAATCTGAAGCATTTAGTTCAGGTACCGAATCATTAGGGAGATCATTAAAATTTACTTATTTCTCTTTTCCTTTAAGAGAATCTTGATACAGCTGACAAAGATGTGGTGCTGTTCGACAAGTTCTTGACCAGTGGCCTATCATTCCGCATCTGAAGCAAGGATCTTCAGGACCCTGAGAAGTATTAGTTTTTGCTTCATTGTTCTTGGATTTTCCATGTGATTGAGATTTATTATCTCGTGGAGCATTGTTATAACCATGTCCATGTCCACGTCCACGGCCCCGAGAATGACTTTTTCCATATTTATAGTTGTAACCATAGCCATGATTATTCTTATAATTATGGTTTTTATTATAGCCACGACCACGGCCTCGTCCACGGCCAAATCCTCGCCCTCGTCCTTGTCCATGTGTATTATTTTTAGGATCACTTTTATTCGTAGCATTTGCTTCAGGAAACGCTACTGATCCTGTAGGACGAGACTGATGATTTTTCATCAGAAGCTCATTATTTTGTTCAGCAACAAGAAGGACTGAATTGAGTTCAGAATATCTTGTAAATTTCTGCATGCGATATTGTTGTTGCAGAGTAATGTTTGACGCATGAAACGTGGAGTAAGTTTTCTCCAACATGTCTGCATCAGTAACAGTTTGTCCACAAAATCTTAACTGTGAACATATCCTGAACAAAGCTGAGGTATACTCATTAACCTTTTTAAAGTCTTGGAACCTCAAATTTCTCCACTCATCTCTGGCAGCTGGAAGTAAAACTTCCCTTTGATGATCAAACCTTTCTTTCAAATCTTTCCATAGAATGCTTGGATCATTTGTGTTCAAATATTCAAATTTTAGCATATCATCAATATGCTTACGTAGAAACACATTTGATTTTGCATTTTCTTGTGAGGAACAATTATTTTTCTCACTTATAGTTTCCAAGATTCCCATGGATTCAAGATGCATTTTTACATCAATTGTCCATGACATGTAGTTCTTCCCGTTAACGTCTAGTGCAGCAAATTCAAGCTTTACAAGGTTTGCCATTTTATAACTATCAAAAAAAATATTTAACAACATAAATTAGCATTAATTTATTTCAATCAATATCGCAACACATAACAATGGAAGAATCGTAAATGAAAATATAATTAGAAAAGGGTACATATCATCGAATGAAAGTTGTAGCAAAGAGTATAAAAGTATTGAGAGTATTACAATAAGGAAAATTAAAAACGAGAGAGGCATCTTCATTCTTCAACCAATTAAGAAAAAAAAATTTTCAAACAAGAAGAAGAACGATTTTGTGAAATAATGAGGTTTAGTGTTGTGGTATTTATAGGGAAAAACCAAGCCATCGAAACAGTCGGATTTTTGACCGTTGTAACGGTTATGTAGCCGTTGTAAAGAAAAATTATAAAATGATTAAAAGATAAATTTAGTGTAAAATAATTATTAGAGTATAAATTATTAATATTCTTTGTGCATAAAACAATTTATAAAATATGAATCAGAAAAAAAAAATTAATAAACATAAATAGATGTTAGTACACATTAATAAACCAATGCATAAATAAATGTTAGTAACAGAATTAATGCTAGTAAGCATAAATGTTAGAATGTTAGATTGCATAAATAAAAGTTAGTATACATAAATAAATGTTAGATTGCATAAATAAATGTTAGTTGCGGAAAGTAAATGTTAGTAACAATAAATAGATGTTAGTTAACATAAATAAGTAGGAGGCTTAGCCTTCCATTAATGTTAGTAGTAAGAATAAGAATAAATGTTAGTATATATAAATAAAAGTTTAGTAAACGTTAGTAGTCCTTGTATCCAATATGTAGTCATTTAGTTGTTAATTATGGTCTTTAACCATATATTTTGTTTTCAATTTATTTCATACCTTGAGTGAAAGGTGATTCTTGATTTTGTTGAGATATTGAGCTCCTCGTGCTGATAACGTGTTATAATCTTAACAGAATTCAGATATCAATAAACCACCAAGAGTTGTAAAGAAACTTTTAATGCATATATCTTTCTTTCTCTTTGTATCTCTCTAATTCACAAACCAATGCATCCCTTTTATACTACAAATTGAGAGACAACAAACACTATACACATCACTTCATAACTACTATTTGCTTTGCTTCTTACTTTGGTAAAAGACCAAAAATTATGCATCCATAATTGTCCTTTTTTCAACATATATATATATATATATATATATATATATATATATATATATATATATATATATATATATATATATATATATATATATATATATATATATATATATATATATATATATATATATATATATAGATTGAGGTTCAAATGAGAACTTTTATGCATCGGGGCACCTCGGTGCACTTTTGTGCATCGGATAATCTAACAAGGGTGCACAAAGGACATTTTGGGAAAATTAAATATATGAAATTAATTTTTAAATATCATTAAAAGATATTTAGGAGTTCATTTTGAATTAAAATTTCATATTAACTACATTCCTCATTTTCCTCCCCATTTCTCTCTCTCTCTCTCTCTCCCTCTCTCTCTAATTGTGTTCTTCATAAATTTCATAGTGATGATGATTTGAAGACGAAGATTAACGATGAACAACGATGATGATGAACATGAATAAGAGATGCAACCGATGATAAATATGAAAAACACGATGCATAGATGGATGAAGAACGATGAATAATGATGATACATAGATGGAAGATGAACAATGACGATGCATAGATGGATGATGAACGATGAACAACAAAAAATGATGATGCATAAATGGATGATGAACAATGACGATGCATAGATTAATGATGAACAAGTTGAACACAATGCATAGATAAATGAACAATATGAACGACGAACACGATGCATAAATGAATTTGTGTATTTTTTTTTGTTAAATGCGTCTTTTTTGAACACGATGCATAGATAAACACGATTAACGATGAAATGCATCGATCTCCATCATCTTTTTTGAATTTGTGTAATTTTTGTTGAGTTTGGAAATGTATCAATTGAATTTATTGAACATTTATTATTTGATTATTTGTTGAAATATTAAATTTAATGAGGTATGCACATTCCCCAAAATGCCTTCCTTGTTTGTTTTCATAATGCACAAGATGTATAAAATTGTCCAACTATTTACCCTTTTGCCATCAATCTAATCCATACAATTTTTTTGATCTAATGGATGATATAGGTTCTTTTGTACCTCGATGCATAAAAGTTCTCAATTGAACCTCCCTCTATATATATATATATATATATATATATATATATATATATATATATATATATATATATATATATATATATATATATATATATATATATATATATATATATATATATATATATATATATATATATATATATATATATATAAGGTCAGGTTCTATGAAGAACTATATGCATCAGGAACCAAAATAAGAACCAACTACAGCCTTTAGATTAAATGATTATTGGTGCATCACGTGATTCACGTATTTGGTATGCATAGGGGTATTTTGAGGAAAATAATATATCTATTCAATTAAAATTTAATTTTATGTTAGTTGAATATTTAATCAAATAGCTAAACAATAAATGCTAAATAAAATTAATTGATACGCTTCCAAAATCACAAAATCTAAACAAATTCAAAAAGGATGATCTGATGTCGATGGATCTAATGTTCATCATTCAATTCATGATGCATCTCGGTTCTTCATCCTCATTTTTGGCTATATTCATCATTTTCTTCGTCCCACCATTATGCATCATCAAAATTGTGATGCATCTTTAAACACGACGCATCTTCATTTGATTCATCAAAAATCATGATGCATCTTCATCGGATTCATCTTCAAACACGATTCATCTTTATAAACACGAGTATCGAATTCGTCTTCCATATATATCGGATAAACACGATTAATCTTTCGAAGTTTTCCATCAAGAAAATGTATGAAAAAACGACCAGACCTTTGAAACAAGATCATTCTATCATCATCATCACGAAATCATCATCATCTTTATTGGAATATTCAAACTTCATCATCATGACCATCGCGAAAAAACTTTGATGATGGTGCAATGGTAGGTGACGGTGGTGGTACGATGGCCGGTGACAGTGGTATGGTGGCGTCCGAGAGATGGGGTGAGGACCACCGAGAGGGAGAGGTGGCAAAGGGTGGCCAGTCGTCGGCCTAGAGAGATAGAGAGGGGGAGAGAGATGAATGAGAGAGAGAAAGTGGGAGAGATAAGATGAACGTTGGTAGATTTGATTTACTTTCCTAATTTAATGAGAATATAATTAATTTAATTAAATATTTTAATTAAATTAGATTTATATTAATTATTCAAATATGGACCTTAATGCATTTTTGGTTCCCAATGCATCGAGGTTCCCCAATGAACCTCAATATATATATATATATATATATATATATATATATATATATATATATATATATATATATATATATATATATAATACTCTCGAACTATCCTCAAATGCCACGTAAATAACATGTCATATGTAACATAATATAATAATCCCCACACTATTTCCAAAGCACATACGCAGAAACCCAATAATTTTAAAACATTAAATTACATAGGGAATTCATAGATATCCCTGAATATATCACAACCATCCGAAGTATATATAGACAGTCCACAAAATATAAGTACCTCTACACAGGGTAGCTAACAACTCCTCGAGTAGATACAACAGCAAACCTACTTCGGTCCAGCAGGCCTACTAACGCTCCGATCTCCTGAGGCACACACACAACACTGGGTTAGCTAAAGCTGGTGAGAATGCAAGTGTTAGTGTACGATTATGAAGCTCAATAAAATAAATAAACTCGATAATAAGACGTTCATCGTTCTCTACTGAACAGGTATATGAGATCTCACAAAGTAGCTCAGATAGGCACTCAACTCGTGTGGACGAATCCACGTACCCAAATTCCTAGACCGCACAAAGCAGTCGTCAGGACTCAAAAGGGAATCGGGAGCGACTCGACCCCTGCCCAGCCGTACGGTTTAGTAACTCGATAGGCTCGTGTGTCCCAAATCTCATAAAGTAAAACAAAGTTCACAATAAATCTCGATAATTCATGCATGATAATATCTTGATAAAAAGCTCGTAATAAAATTCATAATATCTCGTAAGAAAGCTCAGTAAAAGATCATGCAAGTATTAATAAATAATCGTACAAGTATCTCAAAAAAACATGCAAACTCACCTGTCCTGAAGTCTCCCTACTCAAGTCTCGATTCCCTGCCCGAATCCCGACTCTTTCAACTCTAGACCCTAGAAACACAAGGGAATAACCCAATATCAATAACTCGTCCTTAAATAAAAAACTTAAAATATATTTTATTTTTCTGAATTCTCACGCGGCCGTGTAAGATTTCTTACGCGGTGGTGTAGCAGTCTCTTTATGTGGTGGTGTAGAATTTCTACAAGATGGTGTGACTGCAACCCATGCGGCCGTGTAGCTCAAGCTTTACACCACCCTGTAGCTTTTTTACACGGCTTGTAAACGAATATCTACGCTGCCGCGTAGCTAAACCTACGCGGCCGCGTAAACTGACTGTCAGCACTTACGCTCTGTTTTTTGACAGCATCGATTTCACACCTCAAAACTCGATTTTGGCCGTTTTTAGCTCACGAATTTGACCAAAAACTCAATAAAACACATATATAAACTTACTTTAATCCTCTCTAACAATTAACAACTCAAGATTCAAGATTTGGAGATCAAAACTTACTTATTTTTTGTAGATGAACACTTGTGATGAAGATGATAACAACCTTGGAAGCTTGAATTCCCAAATCCGTTCACTTGTTGCTGCTAGCTGCTGGAGACCAAAACACACACAACAAACTTATCTCTCTGGATTTGGAAATGAAAGAAGTGAGCGAAGCAAGCAAGGAGGTGCGTATTATATACGTTTTGGACTTAAACTGGGTTCGGTACCCACTATCCGATCCCAATATCATAAAACATAATTTTATATCACCGGGTCCCAAATTAAATAATTAATCCAAAGAAATAATTCCACGTACCTATCCTAAAAATGGGATGTTAAAAGTCCTCCCTCCTTATGAAGATTCTGTCCTCAGAATCTAGCTCGAAGCAAAGAGGTGAGGATAACGGCTACGCATCTCAATCTCTGATTCCCATGTGGCACTGGTACCCTTATGGTGCTTCCATTGCACCAACACTAGCGCCACCTCTTTGTTACGTAGCCTCTTCACCTTCCGATCCGTCACTGCCTCTGGCTGCTCAGCATACTGAAGTCTATCATCGACCTCAATTTCAGATAAAGGCACTCGCTGATCATCACGGGCTAAGCACTTACGAAGATAGCTGACATGAAACTCATTATGGACTCCCGATAGCTCTTGAGGCAAGTTCAGGCGATAAGCCTAATCCCCTATCTTCTCAACAACCTCAAATGGCCCAATATAGTGCGAGCCCAGCTTACCCCGTCTCCGAAACCGGATAATCCCCTTCCAGGGTGAGACTTTCAGCAGCACGGAGTCTCCGACCTAAAACTCTAACTCGGACATCCGACGATCCGCGTAACTCTTCTGGCGACTCTGGGCTGTTCTAATCCGTAGCCGAATCATAATGACCTTGTCGCTAGTCTCCTGAAGAACCTCTGGTCCGCTGATAGGACGCTCACTGATCTCTCCCAAACACACCGGAGTCAAACACTTATGCCCATAAAGAGCTTCGAACGGAGGCATGCCGATAGACGCGTGGTAGCTGTTATTATACGCAAACTCAACGAGCGGAAATGAAGATCCCAGCTACCCACGAAATCAATAACACAAGCTCGCAGCCTATCCTCCAGCGTCTGATTAGTACGCTTCGTCTGACCCCCTGTCTGAGGATGGTAAGTTGTACTCAACTGGACTCGGGTGCTCAATTCTCTCTGAAAGCTCTGCCAGAATCACGACACAAATCGGCTATCCCGGTCAGACGTGATTGATCTCGGAACTCCATGCATCGCAACGATCTCACTGATGTAGAGGCGCGCCAACTGATCCATCGAAATAGTCCCGCAAATGGCCAAGAAGTGAGCGCTCTTCGTAAGCCGATCGACGATAACCCAGATCATATCATTCCCACGAATAGTCCGCGGGAGTCTCACTATGAAGTCCATGGTGATGTCATACCACTTCTACTCAGGAACCTCTAACGGCTGAAGTCTACCATGCGGCTTCTGGTGCTCACTCTTAATCCTCAGACACGTCATACATGCCTCCACATACTTCCCTACATCTCACTTCATCCCTGGCCACCAGTAATGAATCCACAGATCTCGATACATCTTCGCGCTGCCAGGATAGATCGACAACCTAGACTTATGAAAATCGTCTAGAATCAGCTTCCACAAATTGCCCACTCTAGGGACCCACACTCGACCTCGAAGGGTCATCAATCCTCTATCATCTCTACTCAACAACTCCAGCTACCCTGCCAACCTCTCTCGCTACACGTTCTCACCTCTCAATCCCTCCTCCTGAGCCAATTGTAACCCGCCAATCAAGGTCGACGTGACCTCTAACCGAGAAGCTCTGGACGTAACCGTCTGCTCATAAGATCTCCTGCTCAAAGCGTCGGCCACCACATTGGCCTTCCCTGGGTGATACTGAATATCACAGTCATAATCCTTCAGGAGCTCCATGCTGCGTGTCTGCGTCATGTTCAGGTCCTTCTGGCTGAATAAATACTTCAAACTCTTATGGTCGGTGTAAAGTATAAAGCGTGTCCTATAAAGATAATGTCGCCATATCTTCAAGGCAATGACAATGGCGTCCAACTCTAAATCGTGCACCGGTCGACTCAACTCATAGCTCCGCAGCTGTCTCGAGGCATATGCATTCACCTTGCCTCTCTGCATCAGCACACATCCCATCCTGGTAAACGAGGCATCACAATATACAGCAAAATCCTCAGAATCCTCTGGCAATGCTAGAATCGAAGCCCTACACAATCGATTCTTCAACTCTAAGAAGGCACTCTCTTGCTCCTCGGTCCAAACAAATGGCACAGACTGTCTGGTCAACACCGTCAAAGGCACTGCGATCCGGGAAAAATTCTCGATGAAACACCGATAATACCCTGCTAGACCCAAGAAGCTGCGAACCTCTGACACAGATGTGGGCTGGCCCCAACTCATAATCACCTCAATCTACGCCGAATCCACCTTAAGTTCCTCACTCGTCACCACGTGCCCCAAGAACTGCACCTCTCGAAGCCAGAACTCGCACTTCAAAAACTTGGCATATAGCCTCTCTCTCTGCAGGGTACTCAAAACCTCCCTCAAATGCTGGTCGTGCTCCTCGCTACTCCTCGAGTAGATCAAAATATCATCAATAAACACTATTAGGAATCGATCAAGCATCGGCCTGCAGACCCTATTAATCAGGTCCAAGAACGCGTGGGGCGTTATTCAGCCCAAACGGCATGACTAAGAACTCCTAATGACCATATTTGGTCCTAAACAAAGTCTTAGGCACATCTTCGTCTCTGACCCGCAGCTAGTGATATCCGGAACGTAGATCAATCTCCGAAAAATAGCTCGCCCCCTGAAGCTGATCGAAAAGATCATCAATCCTCGGCAAGGGATAACGGTTCTTTAGCGTTACCCTATTAAGCTCTGGATAGTCTATACACATACGCATCGTCCCGTCCTTCTTCTTCATAGATAACACAGGAGCTCCCCACGGAGAAGAACTGGGGCGAATAAACCCACGATCTAGAATATCCTGAAGCTGTGTCATCATCTCGCGCATATCAGTAGCAGCTAACCGATAAGGCGTGCGCGCAATAGGAACGACCCCGGGAACTAGGTCGATCCGAAACTCAACCTGTTGATCAGGCGGCATGCTCGACAACTCGTCCGGAAACACGTCAGGGAAATCTCTAACTACTGGCACGTCGCTGACCTCCCTCTTCTCTTTCTTCGCATCTACCACGCTAAAGAGGTGGCACACCCCTTCGCCACATACCTCTGCGCCTGCGCCATCGACACTATACTCATCTCTCCCTAAAGCCTCTCTCCATACAAAATCACACACTCGGAATCTGAAATAGGAATGCAGATCATCTTCTTGGAACAGAAGATATCCGCCTGGCGCGCTGTCAGCCAATCCGTGCCTACAATCGCATCGAAACTGCTAATATCCATAAGCATCAAGTCTATGGAGAACCAATGACCATCTATCTTTAGCACACAATCTCTATAAACCCGACTCACTAACACTGTGCTACTATCTACTCGCTCAACAATAGGCACGGATAACTCAGAAGAAGGCACTAAGAAATAATCACAAAATGACGCAGATAGATACGAACGATCAGATCCCGAGTCAAATAAAATAAATGCACGCAATCCATTCAGGATGAACGTACCATAAACAACATCAGGCGACTCTCGCGCCTCGTCAGCCGAAGCCTGGAAAACTCTGCCACGAGCCCTAGGTGCTCCACTTCCTCGAGGTGCTAACGATGACCCCGAAGCCCCAACCCCACCTGAGCTCGATCCCGGAAACCCCGTGCTCGGGTTCGGACAATCCCGAGACATGTGACCCGGCTTCCCACACCGGAAGCAAAGAGACTCCTGAGAAGTACATGCGACGGCCAATTTGACCAAACTGGCCAAACCGGAAACAATGAAGATGCTCTGGGGCACATGGCCCTACATGGCGGTGATGATACCGCTGACAATCTCTCTCTACCGAAGCCGAACTCTCCACCTGACTCCCCGAATCTCTAGATCCTCTTCCAACACTACCCTGACTCTGACTCTGTCTCTGGCCCTGTTACCACTAACCCTGCTGTCTCTGACCACCCCGGCTCTGCCCCTGACTGTGACCAGCCCCTGACTGTTTGTCATCTTGGTCTTGATTGCGATGGCCACCTGAACTCTGTCCCTGCTGCTCAGAATAACCGCCCTGACGGCTCTCTCTATAAAATCTAGATGATCCCGAACCCGACCCCTAACTCGGCTGCTCAATGCGCTGTCTCTGGGGAGCCGACTGCTCCCTCTGCCTATCGACCTCTCTCTCCCTACGTGTGGCGTACTCCATCGCTGATGAAAAGGTGGGGTCACGCAACATCCCCACAAACTCCCTGATATCTGGCCTCAACCCCTCAATGAACATATTAACCTTTCGGTCCTCGGTGGCCACCTGATGTGGCGCAAATTGAGCTCTATCATTAAAAGTGCCAATGTACTCCTGTACTGTCATCGATCCCTATTGTAAGTGACTAAACTCCCGCGCTAACTCGCGTCTCGTATCTTGCGGGCAATACTGTAACTCAAACTCAACTCTGAACTCCTCCCAAGTCATCAATTTTGCCTCGTCAACTCCTCAAGCACCAACCACAGAACTCCACCACCGCGACGCTCCTCCCTTCAGAAGGTAGGAGGCATAGCTAACTCTGTCAACTCGATCCATATGGGCGATACAGATTGCCGCCTCAATTTCCCTCAACCAATCAAGTGCCTTAGGCACCAACTCCACCAGAAAACTCGGAAGGACGGCCCGTCATGAAGCCCTTAAAGGACCCCCGCGACGGCTGGCTCGAAGAACCACCAGCCCCGGAACTCTGACCTCCCTCACGCGGAGACACCACACCCCGACCCCGACCTGCTCCCTGAGCCAGAAAACGCTCATCTAGAATCTGGCCTATCACTGAATATAGGTCAGACCGACGCACAGGCTTGTCATCCCTAGGGTCATCACCTTGAGGCCCGCTGCCCTGACGATCCATAACAACCTGCACAATAAAGTAATAACACAAATTAACTCTACATAACACTATACACTACTCGTTTATCACCTAGTACTCTACTTCGGATTACATTCCAAGGATCTAGACACTGTGGTTTAAGCGTAAGCATCCACTAGATACTTAATCTCTTAAACCTAGGCTCTGAAACCAAGCTTGTAACACCCTCGAACCAACCTTAAATGCCACGTAAATGCCACGTCATCCGTAACATAATATAATAATCCCCACATTATTCCCAAAGCACATACGTGGTAACCCAATATATTTTAAAACATTAAATTACATAAGGAAGTCACAAATATCCCTGAATATATCACAACTATCAGAAGTATATACAAACAGTCCACAAAATATAACTACCTCTACACAGGGTAGCTAACAACTCCTCGAGTAGATACAACAGCAAACCTACTTCGGTCCAGCAGGCCTACTAATGCTCCGATCACCTGAGACACACACATAACACACATGGTTAGCTAAAGCTGGTGAGAATGCAAGTGTTAGTGTACGATTATGAAGCTCAATATAATAAATAAACTCGATAATAAAACGTTCAGCGTTCTCTACTGAACAGGTATATGAGATCCCACAAAGTAGCTCAGATAGACACTCAACTCGTGTGGACGAATCCACGTACCCAAATTCCTAGACCGGACAAAGAAGTCGTAAGGACTCAAAAGGGAATCGGGAGCGACCTGACCCCTGCCCAGCCGTACGGTTTAGTAACTCGATAGCTCGTGTGTTCCAAATCTCATATAGTAAAACAAAGTTCACAATAAAGCTCGATAATACATGCATGATAATATCTCGATAAAAAGCTCGTAATAAAATTCATAATATCTCGTAAGAAAGCTTAGTAAAAGATCATTCAAGTATTAATAAATAATCGTACAAGTATCTCAAAAAAAACATGTAAACTCACCTGTCCTGAAGTCTCCCTACTCAAGTCTCGAGTTCCTGTCTGAATCCCGACCCTATCAACTCGAGACCCTAGAAACACAAGGGAATTACCCAATATCACTAACTCGTCCTTAAATAAAACACTTGAAATATATTTATTTTTCTGAATTCTCACGTGGCCATGTAAGATTTCTTACGCGGTGGTGTAGCAGTACGCGGTGGTGTAGAATTTTTACAAGATGGTGTGACTGCAACCCACCCGGCCGCGTAAACAAAACCCACGCAGCCGCGTAGCTCAAGCTTTGCACCACCCTGTAGCTTTTTTACACAACTTGTAAACGAATATCTACGCTGCCGCGTAGCGAAACCTACGCGGCCTCGTAAACTGACTGTCACCACTTACGCTCTGTTTTTTGACAACATCGATTTCAAACCTCAAAACACGATTTTGGCCCGTTTTTAGCTCACGAAGTTGACCAAACACTTAATAAAACACACATATAAACTTACTATAATCCTCTCTAACAATTAGCAACTCAAGATTCAAGATTTGGAGATCAAAACTTACTTATTTTTGTAGATGAACACTTGGTGATGAAGATGAAACAACCTTTGAAATGGGATGTTACAATATACATATACACATACATATACATATACATATACATATACATATACATATACATATACATATACATATACATATACATATACATACACATATACATATACATATACATATACATACATATATATATATATATATATATATATATATATATATATATATATATATATATATATATATATAGGGAGTGGATCAAATGAGGACCAGTCTTAAAATAAAGCCGGTAAGAACTAATAAGAGATCGCCATGTAAGCAATAGTTTTCTCTCACCTTAAAGGGCATTATGGACAATTAGAACATTTATATATATGGTAACATGAATATATATGGTAACATGACTAATATGTTAAAAAAAAATATCAATTTCAAAATTTAAATTCAATTAACAGCTTTCAAGACGATGGTTGGTCAACATATATTTCAAAATTTCGGTAGAATGCTCGATCAACATATTTCAATTTCAATTTCAAAAATTAACTATATCAATATCCATATTCACTTTCTTAATATAAATTGTAATCTCGGTTGTGAACATTTGGAAGGTTCACAAAATTTCAATCATGTGAACCACTTTGACTCTACCAAACTGTACCGCTGTGAACCACTCATTGGACTCGTCACTCACTGTGAACCACTCGTCACTCGCCTTCGCTGTGAATCAAAGTTCGTAGTGTGCACCTTGCCATGAATCAACCAGTCATGAACCGTGCACCTTGCCGTGAACCACCAGCCAGACTCGTCACTCACTGTGCACATTGCAGTTAACCAACAGCCTTTAGAAGCCCACCTCCTTATTATCTGCCGCCATGAACCACTCACCTCCTCCGTGAATCAACTATTCGTAGTGTGCAACTTTCCGCCATTAAACACCACCGTGAACCACCCGCCTTTAGATACCGTCGTGAACCACCTTCTAAATTGTCAAAAAAAAACCCCGTCGTGAACCAAATTGGATGCCATTGTATGCTATGTGAATCCTTAAACATATACATGAGTTCGACATCCTTAAACAATGAACCACCTTCGAAATTATCAAAAAAACCCCGCTGTGAACCAACACCTTCGACCCCAATCTCCCGGTGAACCTACCGCCGTCAGATACGTCGCACCATCGACACCGTGAACCGCAAACCAACAATGTCGTGAATCACCAGTGCCGTGAACCAACACCTTTGACACCAACCAGCGCCGCGTCGATCCCCGCTGCCGCCAAAAACCACCAGTGCCGCCTTGAACCCCTAAACAACCAGCGCCGCCGTCAATAGCCGATACCCGGTGCCGTCGTAAACCTCCAGCGCCGCCTTGAACCCAAAATAACAAGCTCCGCTGTAAATCGTCGTTCCCCCTTGCCGCCGTGAACCGTCGATCCCAACCCCCCAAAAACCGTGAATGCTAAATTAATGGTATATTCACAACCTAATTAATATTGTATATTTACCAAAATTATAAAGGTTCATAAATGACTAGAATACCCTCTACATGATTTAAAAGGAGTATAAAAGTCTAATTAATTACAAAATTGCCAACTTGAATCCTATTGGTTGATTCACAAATTTCAGCGATTTCATTGGTTCTTACTGTCCTCATTTTAAGCACGGTCCTCATTTTATCCTCACCCTATATATATATATATATATATATATATATATATATATATATATATATATATATATATATATATATATAACATCCCGAATTTGAGCCTGGTACGTGGATTTAATTTACTGGCTCATTTATTTATTATTATTGCGTTGTTCCAATTAAATTCCGTTTCGTGGATTTAACGTGTCAAGATTGAGTGATACGTGTATCCGAGCTAATAATTAGTGGATTATTATTATCTTTGAGATCGTGGATTTAATTGGGTCAATTTGATATTAATGTTGAAAAAGTGATATTGGGTCCGGGTTAATGGGTTCGGAGCCGGTTAAAGATAGAGACGTGTATATGTGACTTCCCTTATCTCTTTTCCCTTATCCATTTTTGAGACAAGAACCCTAAGAAATTGTGTGTGTATGTGTTAGTGAGAAGCTCCAGCAGAGAATTAGCTCTTTTACTCCAGAAATTGACTTGGGAAGCTTGGATTCAGGCTGAGAATCTTCATCACCTTGTGTTCTTGAGTTGCAAAGGTAAGAATTTGTGAATTTGGTAGCCAAAATCTTGAGATATGTTGTGCTATATGTGGGAATTGGTTTCTGTAATTATATGGGTTGTGTATGTATGAATTGGTGTGTCTTTTACTGCTGGAAATCGAGTATGGGGGTTGAAAACCCCCTGGTTCAGCTATGGAGTTCGAAGAGCAAAGCTGGGAGCAGACGCCTGGTCGCGGCGCGACGCGCAGGGGGCCGCGGCGCGGATTTCTGTCTGTGGGAGAAATTCAATTGGGCTAATATGAGAGAGTCTTGAGTCGTTAATTGGTCGGGTTCCTTTGGGGCAGTGTCGGGTTGAGTTGTTTGGGATTTTGGGTTCCGATAGGAATTCCGTAAAAGAGTTTCGGGGATCGGTTGTTCGTTCGGGGCGTGTTTCGGGTTTAATTCGATTGTGATAATTATGTTCGACTTGAGTTGTGTGACTATTGAGCTTGCGTTAATATGTGAGACCCGTGGTGCTTACAGGTTCTAGTCGATCACGTGCCGAGCCGCATTAGAGTTTCGGGTTTCAAGTCAGAATCGGGTAGTCGGTGAGTACTCGAGTTCTTTACAAAGCGCGCGTAGTCTTTTATGAGTCAGTTACGTGTCGTGAATTGTGTATGTGAAACAGAGATGCGGCACAGGTATGATATTATCTGTCATATATGTGGTACACGTGTTTGAATTGCAGGTGTCCGCGATATGTGATCGCGCAGGCTGAGATATGAGGCTGTATATATACGGCAGTGATATTGCCAGGTCGCTCCTGTGTCTATTGAGTAGCTAACCGCTGCTGTGTGCGGCCTGTTAGCTGGGGAACGGCGTCCCCCTTTTGAGCAGAGATATGTGTTATGCATAGAGTTGCATATGTGCGATGAGATATATGTGTTGTGTATGCTATATGTATTTACCTGCAGTGTCTAACTCTCGCGTACTCACGAGCTGTCCAGCTTATGTTTTCGAGTCTTCCGTGTCTCAGGCAGTCATTCTGTGGGACCGCAGTCACAGCCGCAGCAGCCGAAATAGGGATTGGGGCAGTTTAGAGCCGTGTATGCTGACTGTATTTTGATGCTAGACTTTAGAGTTCTTATCTGTATTCTGTACCTGATCAGCGATGTGTTAGCTATCAGTAGTTGGTGTTTATCAGATAATTTAGTTATGTATACTTCTGTTTCAGCATGTGACATGAGATGTGTTAACCTTGTATTAAAGTTTTAAATTATCAGTGTTTTCCGCTAATCCTGTGACATGTGCATTATGAGATGATTGCGTTATTGCCACCTGTGTATTGTATTGACGTGGCGTTTATGTGAGAATTGTGGGTGTTACAATATATATATATATATATATATATATATATATATATATATATATATATATATATATATATATATATATATATATATATATATATATATATATATATATATGAGTTCTTTTGAGAACCTAAAATACGGTGAAAACATAGGACCCCCATTAGAGCCCCTAGATCAAAAAGATCCATGGCTAAAAATAGACAATGACATTATTATAAACTTTTGGTAGTGAAGAATCTTGAAAAGATATGCAAATGGTACTTTTGGAAGAAATAATCTATTTTTTTTTTCACTTTTTCTCTTTTCTTTTCTTTTCTTTTTTTATTCTTTCATGAGAATTGATTTTTTTTCATAGAAAACATTTTCTTAAAAACAATTTTTTCTCTATAGATTATTATTTTACTGCTTAAAATTTAACATATTCTATATAGAACATCATATAATCTATGTAGAATTTTATCTTCCATATGTATTTTTATGTAGATCAAAATCATTATTCGTAATCTATGTAGAGTGTTAAGTTTCTTATACATTTTATATATTTTACATAAAAATAAATTAAATGGTGCAACCATAACAATATTCAACATAAAATGTTATGTATTCTATATAGATACAGCACTAACAAATTAAATTAGCTGGTACAACAATAACAATATACTACACATATCAAAATTAGCTACAAACAATTCTGTATATAATACTATTTATTCTATGTACTTTTTCATATATATATATATATATATATATATATATATATATATATATATATATATATATATATATATATATATATATATATATATATATATATATATATATACACACACACACACACACACACACACACATACATACAAACAATTCTTTATAGAATACTATTTATTCTATGTAATTTATCATACACACACACATATATATATATACACACACACATAGATACACACACACACACACAAACAAAGTGTACGTAGAATACATAAAGACGACGCGGAACCATCGAAACAGAAAACCCAATAGGAAGCAAAACCATTGACGAACACATGAACATATTCTATGTAGAATATCATCTACTCTATATAGAATATTGTGTATATGATATTTCGTATTCTATATATATTCTTATTTAAATCGACATCAATCATAAACGAAAAAAGTACATATCAGTTTTTCCATCCATATATTTTTCATAACACATTTCATATATGTTATATAAAATAAATTAACTGGTACATTGATAACAATAATCAACATAGAATGTTATGTATTCTATATAGATACAAACTTGTTACAATTAACTCTGTATAGTATATTTATTGTATATAATATATTCTATATAAAAAATACAATTCAATTCTACGTATCATAAATACATACACAGAATCATCAAAACACAAAACCCTTAAGGAACCAGAACCTCCGACGAACAGATGAACGTATTCTATGCAGGTTATCATGTATTCTATATAGAGTATCACATATTCTGTGTAGAATATCGCGTACTCTACATAGACTGTCATAGATGAACTTGTCAAGACCGTCCCTTACGGGGCAGTCCTGAATGACTAGGTCCCAAGGAGCAATACAACATCAATCAAAACTAAGATAGATTAATAAATGCGGAATTAATTCATTACAGAAATTAGGATTTTTGTACAATAAGTTCAAAATAAACTACAAAAAGACACCAGGACACTAATCTAATACATAATCACATCATATAGCATTGATCTACCCAAACCACCACCAATATTGCCTTCAATCAATACCAATTGCAGATTCAGTAGTGGTCTAATGACTTCAAAATTTCGAGCGAGCAATTCCTAAAGACTTGGGTCAGCTGGACCTTTTCCTTTGATTAAACCTGTAAAAGATTCAACAACAACTGTAAGCGGTGCTTAGTGAGATTATAGATTTAACAGTTAACATGCCATGACAATTTTAAGCGGAGACTTGACTTTTGACTTTGACTTTGAGCTCTGACTTTGACTTTAAGCACGATTTTGACATGACTGCCGCTATCAGCCAGACATTGTGAGACATAGGACTTAAGATCAGATGATGTTTAATCCCACGCACACGCTTTTAATTGTGGGGATCAGCCACATACTGGGCTAGCTACCAGTAAGACAACATGGGCAAACATCGGAGTAGATTTAATCATAGACTGACATAGACTTTCTCAGACCTGAATTATGCGGAAGCATATGAAAGCATTGATATCAAGGCAATTGACAGAAAGCATTCCAAGTAATGAATCAAGATAGCAGCAATAATATATCAAAGACTAATTCAGACTGTAAAGACAAGTGTACATGATGATATATTAATAGCTATCATGATCCACAGGGCATCACCGTACCAAGGTGTCCACAGGTCACATTCTAGCTGAGCATATAAGACTTTCAAATAAAGCTAGAACAACAATATGTCTCACAGGAAGACAAGCATGTATACAGTTATATCTATAACTCACAGTTATTGGTTTTATTGCATGGCTGTTGACTTTGACTTTCGCAAGCGGATTAAATCCAACACCTGAGTTATTTCAGGATTTAGCTTTTGACTTTACTGACTTTAGCTCTGACTATACTGACTTTGGCTCTGACTTGCTTCTCTGATTTTGGTTTGCCTTTATTGACTGACCTTGACTTTAATTGCTTTAACTTGACTTTTCCGGCTTGGCTTACAGACTTTGATTTTATAACATAGTTCAGATTTAGCTGAACCTGTTATTGCATGACAATTTAATTACATAAGCTTTTATAGACTTTACACGACATAATTTGTGTATTTTTGTTGCATTCACTGAGTTTTCGTGTTTTCTCAAACTTTATTGGGTCACGATTTAAATGACTTTATGAACGTTCATGTTTTCCATGGATATGTGTGACCTTATTTTGGTCATTCTTTAGACTTTATTTGCAAATTTAACTTATATATGATCATGGCAATTACACATTGGACATTATGACATAATTATGCTTTCAAATGTATTTTATAATCCAATTCATTCAAATGCATGTTTAATCTTTTCTTTAATTTGACAAATGTATGATTATATATGTGCAACTTCATGTTTTAAAACCACAAAATCCTTACATATATGCTATATATATATATATATATATATATATATATATATATATATATATATATATATATATATATATATATATATATATATATATATATATATATATATATATATATATATATATATGTGTGTGTGTGTGTGTGTGTACACACACACATATACTCATCACATATTTCTTTATAATGAAAGTAAAAGAACACCCAAGCGATTCAACAAGACGGAATAAACAAATTGTGACAGCGCCTAGCAGAGCGCAAAGCCCGTAATGTAGAACTAACCCAACAACTTAACACTTGGAGTACGAGGAAACCCCAGAAGCATCTCATACTTAGTACCATTCTACCATTTTATAGTATTTATCTAGGCTATACTATCTGATATATCTTAGGGTATATAAGGCTTAAGAATTTATCAGAAAATTCTGACCATATCATATACAAAGATTAAGTATCAAGAACTTTTATGAATAATTAAGTTTTAACTACAACTCTGCGTAGGAGAAGATAAAGCTGTGACTATCTGCCTAAGAAATTTCAAACCCGTAGACTTATCCTCTTACCCCATTAGATACCACTTATGCATTTCTACTATTTGATACTCGTGCTGATAGGAGCTTTATATCCACTAAGTTCACTAAGCAGATAAATTCCATTAAGTGCTACTTATGCTATTGAGGTTGATGACAGTGAGACGCTTAAGACAAATAATATAAGTCAAGGATGCTCCTTAGAATTAGTAGGACGACTCTTTGAAATAGACTTGATACCCATCAAACTGGGAAGTGTTTACGTGGTCATAGGCATAGACTGGCTACCGAAAATCGTGTGGAAATAGTATGCAACAAGAACACCGTTCATATACCTTTAGCCAATAAGAAGTTCCTTACTGTCCAATGCAAAGCAAGAAATACCAAATTAAGCATCATCTCTAGCATTAGGACCCTGAAGTGTTAATAGAGAGGGAGCCAAAGGGAAAGCGGCTCGAAAATATTCTTATTATTTATGGTTACGCTAAAGTTTTTCCAGAACACTTACCTGAACTCCCAACATCGAGGCAAGTCAAATTCAAAAATAGGCCTAGTATCAGGTGCGGTACCAGTGGCTCGAGCACCATGCTGATTAGCCCCATCAATAGTGTAAGAATCGTCCAACCAACTGTAGGAGCTCTTAGATAAAGGGCCTATCAAACCGAGTTCCTCGCTTTGGAGGAGCTCCAGTTTTGTTCATAAAGGAGAAGGATGGAACTTTCGGGATGTGCATCAATTACCGAGAAATTAAATAAGCTAAAAGAACCAATACCCACTTCCAAGGATCAATGACTTGTTTGACAAAACTCCAAGAATTAAGCTTCTATTCGAAGATCGACCTAAAGTCTAGTTATCATCAGGTTAGAGTTCACAAGAAAGATATTCCAAAGACAGCTTTCAGACTCCGTTTCGGTCATCATAAATTCCTATTAATGCCGTTTGGATTAACCAGTGTCCCCAACGGTACTCATGGACCTCATCGGGTGTGCAAACCTTATTTAGACAAATTCGTGATTGTATTCATGAATGACTTTTAATCTACTCACGAAACGAGAAGGAGCATGAGCAACATTTAAGACTGATTCTGGAATTATCGGAGAAAGAACAACTATATGCTAAGCTTTCTAAATTTGACTTTTGGTTAGGAGAGGTGAAATCCCTCGGTCACGTGAACAATAGTAAAGGAATCCAAGTCGACCCCGCAAAGATCAAGGCTATCAGGAATTGGTCAACTCTTAGAACCCCCATAGAGATACGACAGTCCTTAAGACTTGCCACTTATTATAAGCAATTTTCTCAAAGACCACCAGAACTCTAACAAAACTGATCCGAAAAGACATTAAGTATGATTGGAGCAAGGATCAGGAGATATCATTTCAGTTATTAAAGCACAAACTGTGCAGCGCGCCTATTTTGTCCATACCTAAGAGGAACGAGAAATTTATAGATTACTGTGACGCTTCACACAATGGGCTTATGTAGAAAAATAGGGACATAGCTTATACTTTATGAAAACTTAAGGTTCACTAGGTGATTTACACAACACATGATCTGGATCTTGAAGCAGTAGTCTTAATCCTTGGAGACAATAGTTGTACGGTATGAAGTGTATTGTATTCACAGACCATAAGAGCCTCCAACACATCTTGAACCAGAAAGAGTCGAATACGAAGTAGTAACGTTGGATGGAACTAATATGTAATGGCAACCGTGAAAATTCGTTATCACCTGAGGAAAACTAAGGAGCTAAGCCGTTAAGAGTACAAGTGGATAAATAGTTTAGAATAAGGGCTAATAAAAATCGATAATTCATGAATAGAATCTGATTACTCTGCTTGGTGGAATAAGAAAGCTGGCTATGGATGAAGGACACAAATTAAGATATGTCGTTCACCCCGGATCCAATAAAATGTATCATGACCTTAAGAAACTATACGGGTGGCCTATCATGAAGAATGACTTGCCAAATCGGTCAGAAAATTCCTAACACGCTCCAAAGTTAAGATAAACCATCAGAAACCATTTGGGTAATAGTCGACAACCTAACAAAATCCACGCGTTCCTACCAATCAAGAAGAACATCAGGATGAATAAGCTAGTCCAAACGTACCTCAAGGAAGTCGTCTCCGGACACGGAGTGCCTATTATAATCATTTTTGATATGGATAGCAGATCTACAGCTAAGCTTTTGGCAATTATTATAGCAAACTGTGGATACAAACCTGGACATGAGTACCACATATCACTCTCAGACCAATGGTCAGAATAATAGAACGATCCAAACCCTAGAACGTACATTAAGAGCCTGTGTAATGGATACTTATTTGCCTTAGTGGAATTATCGTACTACAATAGCTATCACTCAAGTACTAAAGCTGCTCCGTTTGAGGCCCTCTACGGGCAAAAGTGTCGATCACCAATTTATTGGAAAGAAGTGGGAAACGGCCAAATCATTGGCGTTAAGATCATTCACAAAATTACCGAAAGGATAGTACGATTGCGGAACTGACTAAAAGTTGCCCGCAATTGTCAGAAAGTTATGCAGATGTAGGAAGAAAATCCCTTGAATTCTAATTAGGAGAACGAGTACCAATGAAACTCTCGCCTTGGAAGGGCGTAATCCGTTTTGGGAAACGAGGAAAACTCAATCCTCGTTATATCGGACCATTCAAGATCACCAAAAGAATTGGCCCGGTAGCTTACCGACTCGACCTGCCCCCAGAGCTTAATAACGTTCATAATACCTTTCACGTGTCCAATCTTAAGAAGTGTCTGGCTGATGAATCACTCGTTATACCCATGGACGAGCTGGAGTTAGACGATAAGTTGAACTTCATTGAGCAACCTGTAGAAATAATGGACCGCGAAGTCAAGAAACTAAAGCACAGCTGGATCCCGATAATAAAAGTCAGATGGAACTCTAAGCGAGGTCCTGAGTTTACGTGGGAACGCGAGGATCAGTTCCGGGAAAAATACCCTCACCTGTTCTCAGATATTCAAGCAGTGGAGAACACGAGCTAATTTCGGGACGAAATTCCCTTAACAGGGGGAGACTGTAACATCCGGTACTGAACCAGGTTAGCAACAAAACCCTAATCCACATTTAATAGTCAATTATAGTCTAATCAGTGGTCATTAGAAATTAATCAAGTGATTAACAAGGTTTATTAGATAATTCAACTCAATTAGAATCAAATTCATCAGTGCGATGAATCGGAAAATCAATTAATCCGATCGATTTACGATATGAGGGATTAATTCAACTAAGTACATAATTAAATTATGATTAGTGACACTAATCATACACTAATACAATTACTTAACATTAATTATGCAAGACTAAAACAATTCATTAAAACAATGCATTCAAAAGTATTTTTGAATTTACAAGAAAAAGGAAATACAAGAATACATTCTAAATACTTTTATACAAAAAAATATATATATAAATACATGAAAATAATCCATAAAAATCTGGTCATAGGGTAGTACTACCCAAGATTTGATTTCAATTTTTTATTTCCCAACTCCATAACCTTTCATAATCAAATCTTTCACACCCCATTCTCCTTTCATTTCAACATGATCTTACACTCCACCTCCATTTGAAAGACCAAGACTTTGCCTATAAATAGAGGGCTTCCTTTTCATTATTTTCACACCAAAATATCTCTTTCTCTCCTCTCAAAACCGGATCCCACACACACACACACTACAACCATTTTCATTCAAGTGTTCTTGGTGAAATTCAAGTGTTCTTGGTGAACTTCAAGTGTTCTTGGTTCAAATCTTGCAAGAGTTCCAACTTCTTCTCAATTTCATACTCCAAATACATCAAAGTAAGTAAATACTAACTTATTTCATCATATATTTATGTTTATATAAGTCTTGCATAATATATATAATCACCAACAACAACAAGTTTCATAAAAACTCAAGTTTATAAGTTTCTAGTTTTATTTTTAAGTTGTCTCTTTAAATGTGTTTATGAATATATGAACACATTATAAAAGTGTTAATATTATGAAAACATGTGATATATATGTGTTTTTATAACTATTATGACTTTTATACAAGTAGTCTTTGAATAAACAACAAGAATCATAAGTTGTTTTAAATTTATAAACTACGGAATTTCGGCAGAATATTTGTATCGACTTTGAAAAATCATAACTAATTCATAACCCAACGAAATGAGTTGATTCTTGTTTCAAAAGTTAGATCTATGTCTTAACTATAGATCTGCAATTTTTCATAATTTATTTTGAAGTTTAAGACCTCCAGAAATTATTTGAGAAACCGAAAGTTTGACAGCTCAAAATGGCCAACATAGCGTTTTTAACGAGATTTTTCACCAACCTAAACAACTCGAAAAATGGCCGTTCTTGATTCTAAAAATCCTTTGTATATAGTAGTTTAATGTCCTAGAAAACCAAAGTCTAAAACGTTTTGGAGCTTGGTCAAAAACAGCCTCAAAGTAGGCCGAAAAACCTCCGAAAAAGCTGGAAAATTTTATATATATAAACTTGACGTTTTAAGCAAATCTTATTTATAAACTTGTAATGTTGGGTGATTTAAGACATAAAAATCTATAAATATACATATTATCATATATTAGTGATATTAAGTCCTTATCATCATTTAGGACTCGGTGAAACACCTCCGGTTTCATCACCCATCAAACAACGCACTTTTGCATTTTTGCGCGTCGTTTTGCCATCACAAGTTCGGTGAGTCTTCATAGCCCCTATTTTTCACTATCTATTGGGGTGGAAATACATGCACTGTTTTTCATATGGACATAAAAACTGTTTATTTCTTATATGTATTACATGTTCGGATTCCATCAGCCCTTATATCATGAACCGTTAATTGCATTTATTTGTAAGCGCGAGTATATTGTGGATAGATCTATTGGGAGTCATGTCCCCATTCGTGTTAGCTCGGTTCGGCTAACAGCGAGTGCATATATATTCAACACACGGTATTACGTATGGGAATACTGCACAGGGCAAACTCATTCTAATTAAGCTTCGGTTGCATGATGGTTTATGTAATACATACACGGAATTTATGATTTTATAAATTCAACTCATCTGATAATGTCCATACAACTGGTCTTTTCGCGTAAACCTATGAGCTCACCAACAATTTTTGTTGACGTATTTTAGTATGTATTTTCAGGTTATTAAGGCAAGTGTGCCTTCGAATACACCAACTTTCAAGCTTCCGCATTTCATGGAGTCGCATGCATATTTCGAAAACTAACGGAGATTTGACTGCATTATTTTTGGACGCATTAATTATGTTTCAGAATCTCTGTATTACGCGAACTTCATTCCTTTCATTTTGTAAAACATTAATACATTTTTAAATTTTAATGTCGTAATATTTCGAAAACGTCCATATAGTGGTCGTTCGTTATGATTATGGTCACGCTTCCGCACTCGTCACGCCTCGCTGCCAACCGGGGTAGCAGGGTGTGACAGATTGGTATCAGAGCCATAGTTATAGTGAACTAGGTTGCATTAGTACCTAGACTATAACTGCTACAAAAACTAAAGTTTTTCAAGAACTGTGAACACATATATGGACCCTGATGACAATAACATGCGAACAATACGGTTATTATCCTCTTTGACTCAGAGGATGAATTCTCACCCATGGAACATAGAAGCCAAGGTGACACTGGGTATACTTTGGATCGGGAAACCACCCAGACTAAATCAATGACGATGTAATGGACTCGTCAAAGCACAAGGAGGGCAATTGTGGCCCTGCAACACAAATTGCTCCACCATCACCACCACATATGCCATCCTACACCCTATTTAGAAGCCATCCCAATGGACCATTAAGGAAGTTCACCCCTAGGAAAAAGGTGTGACTAGCACAACGGGAGTCTATCCCGGTACCTACTCATCAGCCAAGCCCGCAACTATAACGATAGGCAAACGTAAGACAGTGGGGATGGATGCCTCACACTCTCCAAGAGTGGATAAACGAGGAAGTGATCCAAAACCAGTTTGAAGTCGGAACACCATCTTCCTCTCAAGTGCCGACACTTACCCAGAAACCTACGTAACAAACGATGCCTCTGTTGGTGGCAAGGGCCGCCAGACACGTTCTCCAATTTCGACAAAATCCACCAAGAGGTCGGTGAGATCTTTGCAAGGATTAAGTAGGAGACAATACAAACCCTCAATATACCTTGGGACAACCAGAACACCCAAGCGATTCAACAAGACGGAATAAACAAATTGTGACAGCGCCTAGCAGAGCGCAAAGCCCGTAATGTAGAACTAACCCAACAACTTAACACTTGGAGTACGAGGAAACCCCAGAAGCATCTCATACTTAGTACCATTCTACCATTTTATAGTATTTATCTAGGCTATACTATCTGATATATCTTAGGGTATATAAGGCTTAAGAATTTATCAGAAAATTCTGACCATATCATATACAAAGATTAAGTATCAAGAACTTTTATGAATAATTAAGTTTTAACTACAACTCTGCGTAGGAGAAGATAAAGCTGTGACTATCTGCCTAAGAAATTTCAAACCCGTAGACTTATCCTCTTACCCCATTAGATACCACTTATGCATTTCTACTATTTGATACTCGTGCTGATAGGAGCTTTATATCCACTAAGTTCACTAAGCAGATAAATTCCATTAAGTGCTACTTATGCTATTGAGGTTGATGACAGTGAGACGCTTAAGACAAATAATATAAGTCGAGGATGCTCCTTAGAATTAGTAGGACGACTCTTTGAAACAGACTTGATACCCATCAAACTGGGAAGTGTTTACGTGGTCATAGGCATAGACTGGCTACCGAAAATCGTGTGGAAATAGTATGCAACAAGAAAACCGTTCATATACCTTTAGCCAATAAGAAGTTCCTTACTGTCCAATGCAAAGCAAGAAATACCAAATTAAGCATCATCTCTAGCATTAGGACCCTGAAGTGTTAATAGAGAGGGAGCCAAAGGGAAAGCGGCTCGAAAATATTCTTATTATTTATGGTTACGCTAAAGTTTTTCCAGAACACTTACCTGAACTCCCAACATCGAGGCAAGTCAGATCATAAAAAAATCAGCCTAGTATCAGGTGCGGTACCAGTGGCTCGAGCACCATGCCGATTAGCCCCATCATAGTGTAAGAATAGTCCAACCAACTGTAGTAGCTCTTAGATAAAAGGTTTATCAAACCGAGTTCCTCGCTTTAGAGGAGCTCCAGTTTTGTTCATAAAGAAGAAGAATAGAACCTGCAGAATGTGCATCAACTACTAAGAGTTAGATAAACTAAAAGAACCGACACCCGCTCACAAGGATCAATGACTTGTTTGACCAAACTACAAGAATTAAGCTTCTATTAGAAGATCGACCTAAGGTCTGGTTATCATCAGGTTAGAGTTCGAAATAAAGATGTTCCAAAGACAGCCTTCAGATTCCGTTTCGGTCATCATAAATTCCTATTAATGTCGTTGGGATTAACCAGTGCCCCAACGATACTCATGGACCTCATCGGGTGTGCAAACCTTATCTAGACAAATTCGTGATTGTATTCTTGATTGACTTCTTAAGTTACTCACGAAACAAGGAGGAGCACGAGCAAACATTTAAGACTGATTCTAGAGTTGTTGAAGAAAGAACAACTATATGCCAAGCTTTCTATGTTTGACTTTTGGCTAAGATAGGTGAAATTTCTCGATCACGTGATCAATAGTAAAAGGATCCATGTCAACCCCGCAAAGATCGAGGCTATCAGGAATTGGTCAACTTTTAAAACCCCATAGAGATACGACAGTCCTTAAGGCTTACCACTTATTATAGGCAATTATCAAAAAAAAAAAAAAATATTTCTCAAAGATCACCGGAGCTCTAACAGAACTGACCCGAAAAGACATTAAGTATGATTGGGGCGAGGATCAGGAGACATCATATCAGTTATTAAAGCACAAACTACGCAGTGCGCTTATTTTATCCAAGAGAAGCAAGAAATTTGTAGATTACTGTGACGCTTCACACAATGGGATGATATAGAAAGATAGCGTCATAGCTTATGCTTTATGAAAACTTAAGGTTCACTAGGTGATTTACACAACGCATGATCTGGATCTTGAAGCAGTAGTCTTTTGGAGACATTAGTTGTACGGTATAAAGTGTATTGTATTCACAGACCATAAGAGCCTCCAACACATCTTGAACCAGAAAGAGTCGAATACGAAGTAGTACCGTTGGATGGAACTAATAAGTAATGGCAACCGTGAAAATTCATTATCACCTGAGGAAAACTAAGGAGCTAAGCCGTTAAGAGTACAAGTGGATAAATAGTTTAGAATAAGGGCTAATAAAAATTGATATTTCATGAAAAGAATCTGATTACTCTGTTTGGTGGAAAAAGAAAGCTGGCTATGGATGAAGGACACAAATTAAGATATGTCGTTCACCCCGGATCCAATAAAATGTATCATGACCTTAAGAAACTATACGGGTGGCCTATCATGAAGAATGACATTGCCAAATCGGTCAGAAAATTCCTAACACGCTCCAAAGTTAAGATAAACCATCAGAAACCAGTTGGGTAATAGTCGACAACCTAACAAAATCCACGCGTTCCTACCAATCAAGAAGAACATCAGGATGAATAAGCTAGTCCAAACGTACCTCAAGGAAGTCGTCTCCGGACACGGAGTGCCTATTATAATCATTTTGATATGGATAGCAGATCTACAGCTAAGCTTTTGGCAGTTATTATAGCAAACTGTGGATACAAACCTGGACTTGAGTACCACATATCACTCTCAGACCAATGGTCAGAATAATAGAACGATCCAAACCCTAGAACATACATTAAGAGCCTGCGCAATGGATACTCATTTGCCTTAGTGGAATTATCGTACTACAATAGCTATCACTCAAGTATTAAAGCTGCTCCGTTTGAAGCCCTCTACGGGCGAAAGTGTCGATCACCTCTTTGTTGGGCTGAAGTAGGAGATAGTCAGATCACTGGACCTGAGATCATCCAAGAGACTACAGAAAAGATAGCCCAGATTCGTAACCGATTAAAGATCGCGCGGGATCGACAGAAGAGTTATGCAGACATTCGACGGAAGGATTTGGAATTCCAAGAGGGAGATCAAGTAATGTTAAAAGTCTCGCCTTGGAAGGGCGTAATCCGTTTTGGGAAACGAGGAAAACTCAATCCTCGTTATATCGGACCATTCAAGATCACCAAAAGAATTGGCCCGGTAGCTTACCGACTCGACCTGCCCCCAGAGCTTAATAACGTTCATAATACCTTCCACGTGTCCAATCTTAAGAAGTGTCTGGCTGATGAATCACTCGTTATACCCATGGACGAGCTGGAGTTAGACGATAAGTTGAACTTCATTGAGCAACCTGTAGAAATAATGGACCGCGAAGTCAAGAAACTAAAGCACAGCCGGATCCCGATAATATAAGTCAGATGGAACTCTAAGCGAGGTCCTGAGTTTACGTGGGAACGCGAGGATCAGTTCCGGGAAAAATACCCTCACCTGTTCTCAGATATTCAAGCAGTGGAGAACACGAGCTAATTTCGGGACGAAATTCCCTTAACAGGGGGAGACTGTAACATCCGGCACTGAACCAGGTTAGCAACAAAACCCTAATCCACATT
>JAANYP010008211.1:0-30767 GCA_020465985.1 Centrapalus pauciflorus
TCGGCCGATGATCCAGACACAAAGCGTTAACTTCATGAACCAGAGGCCGGGAAATAGCTACCAGGGGGGTAATTCAAATTACCAGGGACACAACGGAGAAAATTTCCAAAGACAAAACCCACCGGGGTTCTATCGGTTTAACCAAGGAAACGCCAACCCGAATCCTCAGCCACCAGTACAGATCACTCAGCCAGCAGCTGGATCAAGCAGCAACTTGGAAGATATATTGAAGAGTTTCATGCTAACTGTGCAACAGAATCAAGCTAATAACTAGCAAGTTCAAAGGAATCAGCAAGCGTCGATCCAGAATATTGAGCGTGACTTAGGTAGTTGGAGTTATGGATACATCACATTCTGACAACTCTGTTATTGTGCATGATTGGACTTCGGATGACGAGGATAACACGGAGAAACCTAGCCAAACGGAAACACCTACAGCTGATTCAGTGGAGAAGGAGATGTCACCACCAGTCGCTAAGCCATCAAAGCCAAAGCAAGCGCCTCTCAAGGATTACCAGCCAAAAATTCCTTATCCTAATCGTCTACGGAGAGAGCGCATGCAAGAGCAGTATGGTAAGTTTGTTGACTTATTGAAACAAATTAGGATTAACGTGCCTCTTGTTGATGTCATTGCAGGTATGCCTAACTATGGGAAGTTTCTGAAGGATCTAGGGTCGAATAGGAAGAAGTTGGAGGAAGCAACGACATTGCCACTCGGTGAGCAGTGTTCAACCATTCTACAGACGAAGGACATGCCTCTTAAGCTTGGAGATCCAGGGAGTTTCTTATCCCTTGTTTTCTTGGTTCTGATACTGTATGTAATACATTAGCTGATCTAGGTGCTAGCATTAATCTCATGCCTCTCACTTTATACTCTAAGCTAGACCTAGGTGAACTTATGCAGACCAGGATGTGCCTTCAGCTTGCAGACCGTAGCTTTAAGTATCCTTTAGGCATAGCGGAGAATGTCACAGTTAAGGTAGATAGGTTTGTATTTCCTGCTGACTTTGTCAACCTAGATATGAAAGAAGATAGCCAGATTCCACTCATTCTAGGCATTGCTGATGACAGAGTCACATTCTCCATAGATTAGGCAATCGCACATGCACACACGGCAGATGATTCATGTTTCTCTATTGATGTTATAGATGATTGTCTGGATTCTGAGCTGGTTCAGCTTCTGACCTTGATGAGTAATGAGGCGTGCACGATTGATCCTGATGTGGTAATGAGAAATCTCGAAGATCTCCTATGTACAGACACCGATGACGCCCAAGAGACCGAAGGAGATGTCGAGCCACTCGCATTTAACGAGAACATCCATATTAAGACATCTCTTGAAGAGCCGCCTACTCTTGAGCTTAAACCTCTTCCCGATCATCTTGAGTATGCGATCTTACAGGGAGAATCTTCTCTCTCTGTCATCATTTCCTCTGCTCTCTCCCCTGATGAGAAAGGCAGATTGATTCTGTTAGGCACAAAAAGGCCTCAGTCAAACCTGTTCTGCATCCGAGTGGGAGATTCTAAATCAAACCTGTTGATGCATTTGAAGGTTGAATTTAAGGCCTGTTATATGCCTTATTGAGATCTGAAAATGATTTGCAATATCAGTCCAAAGCTGTTCTATATCTTGCAAGTGTTGCAACGAAGACAGTTTGTCCAAGCTGTTCAGTCTGCTGAACAGGCTGGACATAAACTGTCTACGCTGCTCTACACTGGTGAGCAGCTTGGGCAGTTTACAAGTGTTCTGTTCTTTGTGAACAGAACCTGTTCTTTGTGAACAGGCTAAACACTTTATGGAATATGTTTCCAAGTCCTCATGTATTTTTTTTTACTACAAGATCAGTTTACAAAGTCGAAGACAAAGTGGAAAACAGAACTGCTCAGCCTGCCCACGCTGTTCTGTTACATGAAGACAAAAGGATATTTGAAAAGGGTGACAGACCTTTTCTTATATCAAAATAGGCCTTAACAAAGGAAGAAAGACACAAAGTTGACATTCCTTATTTAGTTAAAGGCAATACAACAGTAGACAAAGTGAAAAGACCAAAGTTCTGCCCACATGAAGACAAGTCTGCTTTTCAGAATGTGCAGAAAAGTTTATGTTGTCTTTTCAACAAACCTTTCCCTTTTTCCTTTCGTCCAATGAAGAAGCTTCACTTAGATCCTCTGAGTGAGTATAAAAAGAAACTTCCAAGGATTGAAAGATTAAGCCAAAAAGCTAAGTGCTGAAACCAAGAGTGAACGTGCATTCAAGTGTGTCTTTCATGCATCCAAGTCTGCTTGAATAAAACAGTGCTTGGTGTCTAAGCTGTTCTTGTTCAAGCTGTTCCTTTGAGTCTTGTAAACACAGTGAGTGATTCTTAGTGAGTGTATTCATTGTAACTAGTTTAAGTCTGTCTTAGACTAGTTAAACATACTGTTGTATCTGTCATCTCAGCTTGAACCTTTCCGCATTCAAGCTCGTTTGTAATTAACATTTGTTGATAATACATACAAACATTGAGAAAATTGTGTGTAGTTTTTTAAATAGCTGTATTCACCCCCCCCCCCCCTCTACAGCTTAAGGCTATATACTTGGGATATCTTTTGGGACCTACAACTGGTATCAGAGCAGTTTACAGTGTGTGTCATTCTAGATCTCTCATTCTCCCAAAGTTTCCATGGACAACAGTGCTGCAAGTTCCTCATACTATGACAATGGCTCAATGGGCAAACCTCCAAAGTTCAATCATCAGAACTTTTCTGGTTGGAAGTGCAGAATGATGCTCTACTTAGAGAATCTGGATGTGCAACTACCAGAGATTGTTATGGAGGGTCCCTATGTGCCAACCTCTGTTACAACCATAACTCCTGCTGTTGAAGGAGCTGCTCCTGAAATTAGAACATTTGAGAAAGCAAAAGCTCAATGGTCTAATGAAGACAAAAGACTGGTGGCTCTTGATGCAAGGGCCAGAAACAACCTGGTCATCTCTCTACCTGATGATGTATTCAAACAGGTTGAGAAGATGAATACTGCAAAGGAGATGTGGGATACTTTGTGTACCGTCTATGATGGACCCACAATCACACTTGACAACAGGATTAATAATGTTGTTAGACAGTATGAACTCTTCTTTGCAAAACCAAAGGAGACTCTCACTGAAACCTACACCAGGTTTACTGCCCTTGTAAATGATCTCAAAGATGTTGAGATCACCAAGGAAAGCTTGACTTTGGTAAACAAATTCTTAGACGTCCTGCCTGAAGAATGGAATTATTTTTCTACAATCTTAAGGAATTCAGGTACCATCAGAAGTATGGATCTTGTTAACCTGTATGGTTCCTTACTGAATGATGAACAGTCAAGGCAACAGAAGAGAAATGCCTTGGAAATATCTAAGAAAGGTGCAGCCTTTGTGGCCAGTTTGAGACAACCTGTAAATCAAGTGAGTGATGTGTTCACTCAACCTGATCAACAGGCTGATGATAAGGAAGAAATTTCTGATGAGGAAGACAATGCAGATATTGCTGAACTGGATGATGAGCAAATGATAGCCATGCTTGTCAAAAGGTTCAACAAGAAAAGGTTTGGAAGAAACATGCTGCATAGAAGCTCAAATGCTGTTAAAAAGAAGGCATTTGATAAGACCAAAGCTCAGTGCTTTAAATGGGGCAAACCTGGCCACATAGCTGCTGACTGTGTGTCAAAAGCTGTTGGTCAGTCATCCAAACCACATAAGACAAACAGGGATGATGGCTATAGGGTTAAGTACCTTATGGCTATGGCTAAGCTGAGGATGTTGGAAAACTCAGTGGTTTCCAACCAGCAAAAGGGACTTATGGCAGAGACTTGTGACTGGGAGGAGTCTGATTCATCATCTGATGAATAAGACAATCACTGTCTGATGGCCAACACTGATGTCCCATCAACAACCAACTTCAAACAGCATCTGGCTGAAGCTGAAGCCTTTAGCAGCTTGGAGAACTGGAACCCTACAATGATGTATAAGGTACAAAATTTTATGGATTACAGTTCTGAAGAAAAAGTTAAAATGTTTGAATATATGCTTGTTGATCTGAAAGCTGCTGTTGAGAAGCATACTGTTTTATTATCTGAAATCTCTAAGCTTAAAACTGATCTTGAAACAAAATCCAGTAATTTGGACAGTTTCCATAAGTTGGAAACTGAGCTTGATGAGTTAAAACACATCAATTCCATTTTACTGGAAGAAAAGAGAGAAACAAATATAAAACATGCTAAGCTTCAAAAGATAGTTGACTCTTGGTGCCAATCTGCACAAAAAGTCAGCCAATGCATAAGTCAGCAGATTCCTGCACAAATCCAAGCCTATCTTGGAGGGGATCTTGACACAGCAGCTTCGATTGTTGAGGTCAATAATTTAAAAGAAGACTTGTCCACTCTTGGTGAGCTTCCAAACACTTTTATTCAAAAAGTGAATGGTAAATTAATCTCAACAAACAGGTTTGTCAGGCCTCAAAACACTGACAGCTCGTGTGAACCTAGCTCAAAAGCTGCTGATGAAATAAGTTTTCAATCAAATAAGCTTACTAAGTGCTCTGCTGATTCACACAAGCAAAAGAAAGGAAAGCATGTCCAAACTGTAGTTGTGAACACCAAACCTGTTGAAAAAATAGGCTTTGGGTCTAAAGCTGATGTAAAAAGGCATACTAATCCTTTTAATGCTGAACATTTTAAAAATAAGTTCTCAAAAGGAAAGCAGTCTGCCTTTAACAAGGGTAAGTCTCATGTTGAAGGCAAACCTGCTGTGATTTCAAATAAGTTTTCTAATCATAGTGGTAAACTGGTTTTAAATGAAAATAAGTCTTTCAAAACCAGAATGATTATGTTGATAGGCAACATCAATCACATCTCAGGAAGGACAAAGGCAAAGCCATTGCTCAGACTGAGAGATCTAGGAATAAGTTTCCTAAACCTGTGGAAATTCAAAAGCCAATTAAGCTTCATATCTTTGACATCTGTCCTCCTAAAAGGAGGAAAGAAGAGACAGGCAAAGTTGTTTCTACTGAACTTTCCACTCAAGTTGTTGATTCATCAAATAATAATAAGTTTGCTAAATCTACTGGTAAAATCAACAGAAATAACTCAGAATGTGTTTCTGAAAGGTCTTCTTCCAAAAATGCTAAAAGAAGAAAATGTTATAAATGTGGAATGAAGACACATCTGGCCAAAGATTGTCCTGAAACTGAGGACATGAGGCCCGCTGACTCTGATGGTTCCCTCACAGCTAACATAAACAGTGTTGGAAACATCTTAGTCAATGAAAGTGGTATCCAAACGGATACCATTCAAATAGGGAATACTAGTGTTGATATCACAAGTCCATAAACAAATGTTGATGAAGTAGGAGAACTCATCTCTGTGATGAGTTCCCCTAAAAATGACTAATATTCTTCTTGTCACTCTGCAGGAAAAACAACCATCCCAGATTTGGTACTTGGACAGTGGCTGTTCAGGGCACATGACAGGTTGTAAGGATCTGTTGAGTGATCTCAGGCCTGAAAAAGGGCCAAAAGTCACATTTGGTGACAATGTACATGGATCCACTAAGGGATACGGAACTCTTAAAGCTGGTGCTGCAGTGTTCAAAAGAGTAGCCTATGTGGTTGGACTAAAACATAACCTTGTTACCATAAGTCAACTGTGTGATGCTGGCTATAAGGTTAACTTTGATGAGCAACTGGGATACATTTTGGATTTCCAAGGCAAAGTTGTGCTGTGTGTTCAACGAAAGAAAGGTGTATATGTTGTGGACATGCAATCTGCTGATCCCACAACTGAAACCTGTTTTCTCACAAGAACAAATGCAGACCTAAACTGGTTATGGCACAAAAGGCTGTCACACCTGAACTTCAAGAACATCAACAAACTCTGTAAGAAAGAGTTCGTGACAGGTTTGCCTTCTATGACCTTTGTAAAGGATAAACTCTGCACAGCTTGTGAGAAAGGCAAGCAGAAGAAATCATCATTTAAATCCAAACATAACTTTTCTATCGATACTCCTCTCTTCTTAATCCATATGGACTTGTTTGGACCTGTTAATGTCCCAAGTCTAGGAGGAAGAAGATACACTCTAGTAATGGTTGATGAGTTCTCCAGGTACACATGTGTTATCTTCTTTAAGAGCAAAGAAGAGGCTGCTAGAGAAATTATTGGATTTGTGAAAAAGAGAAACAGAACTCTCATTGAAGCTGCTAGAACCATGCTGTGTGCATCTAGTTTACCTTCATCATTCTGGGCTGAAGCTGTAAATACTGCCTGCTTCACCCAAAACAGATCCTTAGTGGTAAAAAGGTTCAACAAGACTCCTTATGAGCTGCTCAAAGGGAGGAAGCCAAATGTCAGTTACTTCCATGTGTTTGGGTTTTCCTGCTTCATTCTGAATCAAAGGGACCAACTGGCAAAGTTTGAACCAAAAGCTGATGAAGGTGTGTTTGTTAGCTACTCTGCTATCTCCAAAGCCTACAGAGTGTACAACAACAAAAGAAAGGTGATAGATGAATCTATCAATGTCACCTTTGAAGAGTCCAAGAATGTTTCCACCAAAGTTGTTCCTGAATCAGTTTCAGGAGAATTAAACTTTGATGATCTCATGCATTCAAACAGTGAAGAGGACTCAAAAGCTTCCACTACATCCAATGTGGAACCTGTTAATCATGATGGGCATGATGATGACTTTGTCAATACACCCTGTGTGAATAAGTGTACTGACTTAATCACAACTGCATGTCCTGAACCTATCAATGCTGATTTTCCTGGTTCCTCTGCTGATATGTTCAACAGTGGTCAGTCATGTTCAACAAGTGAGCAGGCTCAAGACAACAGTGTGTCTGAAAATCTTGAGAGCTGTTCAACAGGACCTGCTGAAACTGCTGATAACTCAGTAGAATCCTCATTGAAGAATGATCCTAAGTGGATCAGATGTCACCCCAATGATCAAATAATTGGTGACATCAGCAAAGGGGTACAGACAAGGTGGGACAGCCTAGGGAACTTCTATATGTTCTCTAGTTTTGTTTCACTAATGGAGCCAAAGAAGGTGGATGAAGCACTAAAAGATGCCAATTGGATCACTTCCATGCAAGAAGAACTCAATCAGTTTGAGAGAAACAAGGTATGGAAGCTGGTCCCTGCTCCTAAAGGTAAAACTATAATTGGCACTAAATGGGTTTTCAGGAATAAAATGGATGAGCAAGGTCATGTCATTAGAAATAATGCAAGACTGGTTGCTCAGGGTTATAGACAGGAAGAAGGAATTGACTATGATGAGACATTTGCTCCCGTGGCCAGGCTAGAAGCAATTCGTTTGTATCTAGCCTACGCTGCTCATAAGAGCATTAAAGTATTTCAAATAGATGTGAAGAGTGCATTTTTGAATGGGAAGCTGCAAGAAGAAGTCTATGTCAAGCAGCCTCCAGGTTTTGAAAATGAACAACATCCAGGTATTGTCTATAAGTTGGACAAAGCTCTCTATGGTCTCAAACAAGCCCTAGAGCCTGGTATGACACTCTTACTGAATTCCTTATGAGCAATGGGTATTCCAGAGGTAAAGTGGATACCACACTGTTCATAAAGAAGGTGAAATCTGATATTATGCTTGTTCAAATTTATGTGGATGATATAATATTTGGTTCTACCAATGAGCAGTTATGCAAGAATTTTTCATTACTCATGAAATCCAAATATGAAGTGAGTATGATGGGAGAACTTACTTTCTTTTTAGTATTACAAGTTAAACAAACCTCAAGTGGAATTTTTATAAATCAAAGAAAGTATACCTTAGATATCTTGAAAAAGTTTAAATTTGATCAAAGTTCTCCTATTAAAACCCCAATGGCAACCAATGTAAAATTGGATGCTGATGCCAGTGGCAAAGCTGTTTCAGTAACAGCTTACAGAGGTATGATTGGGAGCTTGCTATATTTAACTGCTAGTAGACCTGATTTTATGTTTGCCACCTGTTTTTGTGCTAGGTTCAAAGCTGATCCAAAGGAATCTCATCTAGCTGCTGTTAAAAGAATTTTCAGATACCTGAAGGGCACATCAGGTTTGGGTCTTTGGTATCCCAAAGACTCAAGTCTTGAACTAACAGGTTATTCAGATTCTGATTTTGCAGGCTGCAGGCTAGATAGGAAAAGCACAACAGGTGGATGTCAACTCCTTGGTGGTAAGTTGATAAGTTGGTGTAGCAAGAAGCAGAACTCAGTGTCTACTTCTACTGCTGAAGCTGAGTACATTGCTGCTGGAAGCTGCTGTGGGCAGATTCTGTGGATGCAGCATCAGCTTGAAGACTATGGGCTTGTGTATAGGAAAACTCCTATTCTGCGTGATAACACAAGTGCCACAGCCATCTCCAACAATCCAGTATTTCATTCAAGAACAAAGCATATTGAGTTCAGACATCACTTCATCAGGGATCACATTCAGAAAGGTAATGTGGAGGTAAGTTTTATTTCCACAAATGAACAACTTGCAGACATTTTCACCAAACCTCTTAATGAAACCAGGTTTAATTACCTTGTCAGCAAGCTGGGCATGTTAAACAAAAGTGACTAAGTGTCCTCTAAAGTCTAAGACTTTGTATGTCTCACACTGCTCACGTTTCTCAGAACAGCTTAGACAGAACAGGCTATGCATGTTCTGTACTTAGCCATTTTTCTGAAATCCTTGAACAGCTTGAACATATAACAGGCTGAACAATACTATTTTACTCGTCCAGCCTGCTCTGATGGTCCATTCTCCACCCTGCTCACTCCTTCACACTGATCTACAAGACATTGTCTTGTAACTTGTTCAGCTATTGAACACAACCTGATCTTAAATTAGAACACAGGTTGACTGCACAGTGTGAAGAGTGAACAACTTGAAGAATGAACAGCCTGTGATGAACTTACTCATCACAGGTTTGACCAACAGCTTAGACCAACAGTTTTTAATTCCCTTTCTTCACAATTAAGTTACTTAATTTCTGTTTTTATTTAACTTAATTACTGCGGATAATGTGGGTTACATGTGTTAGTGATTAAAAAGGGCTCAAGTGGTCTGACAAACGGTCTGACATGTTCCGTTTTCCGTTAACGACCTTTTCAAATCAACCGCCCAAATATTTCTCTCTCATACCCACTCACATTCAAAATTTATAAATACCTCATATTGTTTCATCTTCGTCTTCCTCACTACTACCATAAACCTCCTAAGAACCCTAAAAATTGACTAAGTGTCTTGTGCTTCTGCTACTCTCACTACTTACAAAATGGCTCACAGAAAAAACTGCTTTCTACCAGTATTTGTTGGTGATGATGTGCAGAAACACTCATCAGTCACCACAATGCTAACCATCAAACACACTAACTTCATTGCCAACCTCACAATCCCCAAAAACTATGTGGGGAAAGGTTATGACCAAATGGTGGAGTTTTTGACAGTTCATCCGTTGAACTACGCCATGACTACTACTCCTGGTGTCTTGTAGTAGGAGATGGTATACGAGTTTTGGTACACTTGTGCCTACAACCCAAACACCAAAGTCATCAAAGGGACTATTCTCAATGGGACTCAGACCATTGAGATCACTACTGATCTTCTCAGGGAGGTTCTTCATCTGCCAACTGCTGATTCATATGACATGCCTCAACCTGAGAATGACCAAATGGGAAATTTGCTACGCTTCTGTGGTGTAGCAGAACCCAAAATTGGAGCTACGCTGTTCAGGAAGGATCTGTCTCCTACCTACAGTTTTCTCTTTGCCTCAGTGGTGATGTGCTTCAGCAGCAAAGTTGGTTCATTTGACCAACTGAGCCGTGATGAAATCCCAATAGTCCTACAGCTGGTGGATGGGACTACAATGGACATGGCTAAGTGGATCTTCCTGAACTTGAGGAACCTGGTGCAACAAGAGACACGACCAGCTGCTGTTCGATACCCCAGGTTTCTGAGCCTCATCTTCAGGCACATTTGTGGTGAGCACTTGTACAACTCTCAACCTTTACTTCATACTGCTGCCTTCCCTGTAATAGGGAATAAAGTTTTCTACACTGCTGTTCTTCCAAATGAGCCTCCTCTGTCAACACCAATGAGGAGGTTGTTAGGATTGGTGGAAGGACCCTCTGATGTGAGGGTGGATCCAGAAGCTGCTCCGAAGAGAAAATCCAAAGCCAGGTCCAAACTTGTTAAAAGGACCATGGCAACCACTGAAGCTGGGCCTATTCAAAAGAAGGCCAAAACAGCTCAGTCTGAGTCTTCACCCTTAGCCTCTGTGGCTGAGGGGGAGTAGGCTCCTCACCCTGGCTCATTCGTTGAACCTGAAGCCTTTGTGGCTGGTGCCTCTGTGGCACCTGAGACCATGGAACAGGCCAGCCCAACTGTTCCTGACCCAGTCTCACACCCTGTCCAAACAGACCCTATCACCTCTCCACAATCACCCACTTCATCCATCCAATACCAATGCAAATCTCTAGCCAAAAGAAAATCAGCCCAAACAACCAGCTCCTCTGTTCCCTCTCAACAGGGTTCAGTTGTAAGAGAAGCCACCCCTGCTGCCTCTCCTATTTTGGGAGAAGGTTCAGCAAAATTGGAGTCTGCTTCACTCCAACCTAAGTCCACCCAAAGTCAGCCTAGACCCTCTGGTTCCTCCCAACAGGAGCCAGTTGTACAAACGGAGATAGCCACCTCAACTATTCCAGCCTTCCAACAGGCTGACAATATTGAAAGACAGGAGCCCTCTCCACTCCATACTGAGTCCACAATGTCCCCACCTCTAACTTCCTTACACCCTGAGTCTGCACGAGGTGCCTACACTGCTGGTATAGACCAACCAACAGATCAACCTCAATCTTCTGTTCCCTATGATACAACTGTTCAACACCAAACAGCTGCTGAGGGACGAACAACACAAGCTGATGAACCTCAGGGAATATACCATCCCTTAGGTGAGGCTGACCCCTCCATGCAAATTCCATCAGCAGAATTTACCACTGCTGATGTTGAAATGCATATCCCATCTCCCCATGATGAGGTGCTTTTACACCCAGGCACTGCAGAGGGAACACCCACTGGCCTTCATGAAGGTGTTGCAACACAAGCAGCATCTGAAAGGCCCCCAACATCAACCCCTTCTCCTGATGATGCAGCTACAGCCACTGCTGAGGGACCCTTTGACCCCTCCAAGATGGGCCACATTACTTTTGCCCAGGCTATGGAACTTCTCTCAAATGTTCCTCTTCCCTCTCCATCACATCCTCATACACCAGCCTCATCATCTTCTTCTCCATCAACCCAATCTAAACAGTCCACCCATACACCTCCATCTCCTAAAGACCTGCCTTTGAAGAATCAGCTTTCCCTGCTGACCAACAAAGTTGGTTCTTTAGAAACCTCTATGTCCTCTCTACCCTCTCTTATTTCAGACTCTGTGTCTGAACAGCTTAAGGGATTCTTTGATCTATTCAAGGATTCCTTCCCTGCCACTCCCCAACCTGATAATTCTCCACAGCTGCTTGCACTCATTGCACAGCTGCAAAATGTATCCACATCCCTCTCCTCAATTCTTTCACTACAACAGGACTCTGTGTCCTCAATGACAGCTGTTTCTCAACAGCTGTCATCTCTCGTAACTTCTTGCAATTCTACACTTCCTGCTACTCTGGCCAGCTTGAACACACTCATTGGCTCCCTATCCAATTCTGTGTCATCAAACCTTGCTGATGTGCAAGATTCTCTAGAACTACATCTTGCACAGCTTCAAAGTTTGCTGTTCACAGCTTCTGATAGGGAAAACATTGTTAAGCTGACTTCCCTTGCTGATACCCAATCCTCTTCTCTTCAAACATGTCTTTCCCAGCTTGCAGAGGTGAAGGACAACTTGGCATTCTTAGTGAATAGCCTTGTTGGCCCCAGGCCTGCTGCCAAAACTGCTGGCAAGCCTGATGACTTCGTGTCTTCAGGCAGACCTGGTGTTGAAGGTGCTAGTACATCTCCTTCAAAGGGGGAGAAGTCATCTGCCTCGAAGACTAAGTCTAAGGGGGAGAAAACTTCTTCTCCTTAGGAGAAATCAGTGCCTGCAATACTCACTGGTCAACCAGCAGGAGCATCTGCAACAAGTACAATGGAGGGTGCCTCCCACGCTGCTCAGCCTACTCAGGCTGAATCTCCAATCCCTACTCAGTCTAAGGGCGAGGAATTTATTCCTGAGGGCAGGCCAAGCAGCAGAAGGAGGCATCTGATTCTAGAGGAAGAAGAAGAGGAGGAGGAGGAAAGTCTTGAAGCTGCTGTCACTATAGCAGCTAAAGGAAAAGAAAAAGCAGCGGTTGATCCCCAACAGCAGAAAGCAGCAGAGCTTAAATTTCCCAAAGCGAGGGCCAAAGAAATGGGTCTTCCTATGCATAAATACTTTGAGTTTAGAGAAGAACAGCTTCAAGCCCTGGAAGCTCTAAGGAAAGAAGAAGAATCTGCCAAAGCTGCTAAGTGTTTTGCACTTCAAGAGGCAAGGAAAGTTAAAATGTCCTCTCTGGTTGTGCAAAAGAAAATAATGGAAGCTGCTAAGGGATCAGCAGGAGAGAAGGAAGCAGAAAAAGAAAAGGGTGCTCTGGTCTCAGTGACCAAAACTCAAGTGCCTTCTGCAAGAGCTCAGTTCCACTTTGACAACCTGGCAAGAAGAAAATTTCAGGATGTTGCTGATAGAAGGCTTGCCAAAGAAGCAATTGTCAAAGCTGTGCCCATATCAAGAAAAGGCAGTCAGTGGAAGTTGAAAATAACCAGAATGGGTGCAACAGGCCCAGAACTAGAAACATATGACTACACTGATGTTGCCAAGATGGGGTACAGAGAATGGATTGAGCTGGCAGTTGCTCTGAGCGAGTCTAAGTCAGAAACTGCTAAGACTGTCAGAGCATACGTCAAGAAGCTGATGGAGAGAGTGAAGAATCTTGGCCTGATCTCCAAAGAAGTTAGTAAAGGTGTCTATGTGACACAACCAAAAATAAAGGCCAGGAGGACAAGGAAGGACACTGAGATGGAACAACTCCTCATCTTGATAGAACAAGGTGACTATGCTATTGAGATGAAAGGAGTTGATCACAGCCTGCCTAGTGGAATAGAGTTTGAAGATGGCAAGATCATTGAAGAGCCTGAGCTGGGGGCATTTTTTGTAGATCCCTTAACTCAAAAGAAATGCTTTCAGAGAGCATCAGATCTATACAAGGTGGATCTGAGATAGCTTGTAGCCTTCAGACTTGCAGTTTCATTCAGGCAGTCAAGCAGGTGGAGAGCAGCCATCTGGGATCAGCTCAGAGGCTGTTATGAGAGAGGTGAACTTGAAGATCCCAAGTTTATGATCATAAGAAGTGAGATTGAAGAACTTGAGGATACAAGGGAGCAACTTGAGAAGATGTTTGAAGGTCCCCCTCCATTGTAATGAAGTCCATCTAGCATCAGGGTAGGTGAAGAATGGAAGCTGTCCATCAGTTGGACAGGCTTACCATTATCTGCTCCCAACAAAAACAGTCCAAAATCTGATGTACATAAGTTGTAATTTTTCTTTTACATCAGTTGTAATATACATCAGTACATAAGTTCTACTTTTGTAAAAACATGTGTTGTTTTGTGTAATCAAGAATCAGTGTATATATAAACTGATCTTTTACTTTACTTTGATGTTGTAATTTTATTTCAGCAAATGTACTGTAAAAATATATAGTGATTGTTGATAAGGCCAGCTTAGACTGGTTATTGCAAATAGGGGGAGATTGTTAGGCACAAAAAGGCCTCAGTCAAACCTGTTCTGCATCCGAGGGGGAGATTCTAATCAAACCTGTTGATGCATTTGAAGGTTGAATTTAAGGCCTGTTATATGCCTTATTGAGATCTGAAAATGATTTGCAATATCAGTCCAAAGCTGTTCTATATGTTGCAAGTGTTGCAACAAAGACAGTTTGTCCAAGCTGTTCAGTCTGCTGAACAGGCTGGACATAAACTGTCTACGCTACTCTACACTGGTGATCAGCTTGGGTAGTTTACAAGTGTTCTGTTCTTTGTGAACAGAACCTGTTCTTTGTGAACAGGCTAAACACTTTATGGAATATGTTTCCAAGTCCTCATGTATTGTTTTTGACTACAAGATCAGTTTACAAAGTCGAAGACAAAGTGGAAAACAGAACTGCTCAGCCTGCCCATGCTGTTCTGTTACATGAAGACAAAAGGATATTTGAAAAGGGTGACAGACCTTTTCTTATATCAAAATAGGCCTTAACAAAGGAAGAAAGACACAAAGTTGACATTCCTTATTTAGTTAAAGGCAATACAACAGTAGACAAAGTGAAAAGACAAAAGTTCTGCCCACATGAAGACAAGTCTGCTTTTCAGAATGTGCAGAAAAGTTTATGTTGTCTTTTCAACAAGACTTTCCCTTTTTCCTTTCGTCCAATGAAGAAGCTTCACTTAGATCCTCTGAGTGATTATAAAAAGAAACTTCCAAGGATTGAAAGATTAAGCCAAAAAGCTAAGTGCTGAAACCAAGAGTGAACGTGCATTCAAGTGTGTCTTTCATGCATGCAAGTCTGCTTGAATAAAACAGTGCTTGGTGTCTAAGCTGTTCTTATTCAAGCTGTACCTCTGAGTCTTGTAAATACAGTGAGTGATTCTTAGTGAGTGTATTCATTGTAACTAGTTTAAGTCTGTCTTAGACTAGTTAAACATACTGTTGTATCTGTCATCTCAGCTTGAACCTTTCCGCATTCAAGCTCGTTTGTAATTAACATTTGTTGATAATACATACAAACATTGAGAAATATGTGTGTAGTTTATTAAATAGCTGTATTCACCCCCCCCCCCCCCTCTACAGCTTATGGCTATATACTTGGGATATCTTTTGGGACCTACAGATTCATCTTCTCAAAGCGATAAGCGGGCAATCGCCAGGAAGACTACTGACATTCCAGGGATCATTCCTTCCTACTGCACATATAAGATTCTAATGGAGGACAACTATAAGTCATGTGTGCAGAGACAGAGGCGGCTGAACCCTAATATGACCGAAGTGGTCAAGAAGGAGGTCATCAAACTCCTCGATGCTGGGACTATATACCCAATATCTGACAGCCCATGGGTCAGCCCTGTTCAGGTGGTTCCTAAAAAGGGAGGCACCACTGTTGTTTGAAACGAGAAAGACGAACTATTCCCTACTCGCGTGGTCACTGGATGGAGGGTATGCATAGATTATCAGAAACTTAATGATGCTACCCGAAAGGACCACTTTCCTCTTCCCTTCATTGACCAAATGTTAGAGAGACTAGCAGGGAACGAGTTCTACTGCTTCCTTCATGGTTTCTCTGGCTACTTTCAGATTCCTATCGACACAAAGGATCAGGAGAAGCCTTCATCTGTCCTTTCGGGACTTTTGCTTACAGGCGGATGCCTTTTGGTCTCTGCAACGCTCCTGCCACTTTCCAGCATTGTATGACAGCCATCTTCCATGACATGATCGAGGATTGCATGGTGGTTTTCATGGACGATTTTTCAGTATTCGGCAATTCCTTCGATTCTTGTCTTTTGAACCTTGAGCGTATCCTGGCTAGATGCGAGGAGTCTCACCTCGTGTTGAATCGGGAGAAAGGCCACTTTATGGTCCGAGAATGCATATTTCTCGGCCATAAAGTCTCAAGTGTGGGAATGGAGGTCGATAAATCAAAAGTTGACGTAATTTCCAAACTCCCTCCACCCACGAATGTCAAAGCGGTTCGTAGCTTTTTGGGTCATGCCGAGTTCTATAGGCGCTTTATCAAAGATTTTTCAAAGATCGCTCAGCCTCTCACACAGATTCTCGAGAAGGACGTGCCATTCGTATTCTCATCCGAGTGTATGAAGGCACTTGATCTTCTGAAGCATTATCTGACACATGCGCCAATCATGATACAACCAGATTGGTCCTCACCATTCGAGCTCATGTGTGATGCTAGCGATTACGCGCTTGGAGCTGTCCTGGGCCAAAGAAAGAATAATCATTTTCAGCCTATCTACTATGCGAGTCGCACTTTGACTGCGGCCCAGGGACATTACACTACCACCGAAAAAGAGCTTCTAGCGGTGGTTTTGGCATTCGATAAGTTTCGTCAGTACTTGGTGCTCTCAAAGACCATAGTCTACACTGACCATTCTGCCCTCAAATATCTGTTTGGCAAGCAAGATGCAAAGCCGAGACTAATTCGTTGGATCCTACTCTTACAGGAATTCGACATTGAGATCCGGGACAAAAATGGGGCAGAAAACCTAGCTGCTGATCATCTCTCTCGACTCGAGAACCCAAATCTCGAGGAGCTTAAGGAGTCCACCATCAAGGACACATTCCCTGATGAATTCTTACAGATGATCGAGTCCCGTGAGGACGACGACCCATGGTTTGCTAGCATAGCAAACTACCTTGCACCAGGTATCATAGAAAAAGGGTTGACATACCAGCAGAAGCGAAAGCTTTTAAGTGATTCTAAGTTCTATCATTGGTATCCACCCTATCTTTTCCGTCTAGGTGCCAACTATGTGATGCGCCATTGCGTGTCTGGTACTGATGCGAGACAAATCTTGAATGAGTGTCACCAAGGACCGACCGGAAGACACTTTGGGCCAAACTACACTTCGAAAAAGGTCTTAGATTGTGGTTTCTATTGGCCCACTCTCTTCAAAGATGCTCACTCCATGGTCAAGACCTGTGATGCTTGTCAGCATGCAGGCAATATCTCGAATAGGGATGAGATGCCCCAACAAGGAATTCAAATTTGCGAGATCTTTGGTGTATGGGGCATCGACTTCATGGGTCCTATCCCGACAGCCCGTAACAACAAATACATACTCGTGGTTGTAGATTATCTTTTGAAATGGGCTGAGGCAAAAGCCCTCCAAACCAATGATGCCCCAGTAGTTGTGAATTTCCTTAAAAGCCTATTCTCTCGATTCGATTGTCCTAAGGCGGTGATTAGTGATCGCGGATCACATTTCTGTAATCAGCAGTTGGAGAAAGTCATGAAACGCTATGGAGTGAATCACAGGTTCTCGACGCCATATCACCCGCAAACGAGTGGACAAGTCGAGAACACGAATAGAGGACTTAAACGTATTCTTGAGCGCACTATTGGCTTCAACCCCAAATTGTGGTCCTACAAGCTTGAAGATGCGTTGTAGGCATTCCGTACTGCTTACAAAACTCCTACTGGCACGACACCGTTTCGAATGGTTTATGGTAAAGCATGCCACCTTCCTCTTGAAATCGAGCACAAGGCATTCTGGGCCTTGAAAAATGCAAATCTCGATTATCATGAGGCAGGAAAACACCGGTTTCTTTAATTGAATGAGTTAGACGAGTTGAGGCTCCAAGCCTATGATAACTCACGATTATATAAGGAGAGATCAAAGGTGTTGCATGATGGTCGTCTGAAGACTGTCCAGGAGTTCAGACCAGGGGACAAAGTTCTATTATTCAAATCTCGTCTGAAACTCACTACGGGTAAGCTGAAATCGCGCTAGACTGGTCCTTATACAATCATTAAAGCTTCCCAATATGGTTTTGTTGATCTCCAATCTGACAGTGGCTCTTTTCGCGTTAATGGTCATCGTTTGAAGTTATACAATGACGCAGAAGGACCCGAACAAGAGGAGGTCATGGACACCTTCCCCCAAATAATTATTTAGGGGCGAGTCGAGCTCAGGACTAGAAAATAAACAAGGCGCTCTCGGGAGGAAACCTGAATTTTTGTTTCTTTAGTTTTACTTTAGTTTATTGTTATCTTGCATTATCTTATCTAATTTTGTTTTTTTTTCGTGTGTTTAGTCTAATGTGTGTTGCTTCTGTTTTTACAGGTTTTATGTTTTTCTTTGTCATGTTTGCCTTTTCAGTTATTAATGCTTGCTGCTGTGATTTGACATCTACCACCGCTGTCTCATGTTATTGCTACCCCAAGGGAGTATTGTTCCTTTACTCTCCCTATTCTTTCCATATATATGTGCTCTATCTGTGATTGCATTGGGGACAATGCAAAATTTTAAGTGTGGGAAGGGGGTTAACTACTTTAACGATTGTTTGTCTTATTAGTATATCATCTCTATGCACTTTATATTCTTTTATTTTAGCAATTTCATACACTTCATTTGCATAGTGATGTTTAAATAAGTGAGAGTGTGTCCGTGAAAAGCGCTTGTCTTTAACATCATCGGTTAGTTCAACTTTTCATGTTGCAGTGTTTGTTGCTTTTTGCTGGTTTTTAACTATTTTCTTGATTACCGTGAGCTGTAATGGCCTGGAAATTGCAAAAAGTCATTGCATGTTATGTTAATCCCTGGGGTTATTGTCAGCGAGTCGGTATCCTGAGATACCATTTTAAATTACAAACATCTGAATTCTGACAAAAGAGGTTGAGATTGATTTTTAAAAAAAGTGATTAAGTAATTAAATGTGGCCTTTGGTTCTCGAACAAGTAAACTTCGAGGTGTGTTCTACACCTGATCACCTAGAACCATATGGTTTGGGATCGGTCAAGTAGAAAGTTCGTTACATGGGATCCATCGAAAGTCATAGGTTTCTTGAATCCAAAAAAAAAAAAAACAAAAAAAAAACAAAAAAAAAGTTGAGAAATCATCAATAAGCCTTGAGTCAGAAAAGTTTGAAGGGAAAAGTTTAAAAAGGAGCCGGAGGAGGAGGAAGGAGGATGATTTTTATTTTTGGTTTCTTTTTGTCTTGGGTGGCGGCGAGAACAAGAGAAGAAAAAACATTCTGAAAATTAATTGGTTTCTTTTTTCTTGAGTTTGACGGCGCAGCAGAAACAACATTCAAGAGTTAATATTTCTTTCACTATTCAAAATTCTTCTCTGCTAGTGGCGGCCAAAAAAAAAGAGGAAAGAATATTTAATTCCAAACAACTTTTGGTTTTCGTGGGTAGCAGTGAGCCAAACAACTTTTGGAGTTTTATGTTTTTTGTAAGTGAGATGATTTTAATTTTTGTTCTTTTCTTTAGTTTGCTAGTTAGTTTCATAAAGGGCTAAGTTTATTGTATTTGTCATCGATGAACGAACCCTAGATTTAGGTTTAGTTTTTATTATTGATTGAGTTTTCTTTATGCCTAGTCGTGAACCTTGAGTTATTTATCTTAATAATTATTGAGTAGTTTACTATTACATTGTGTCATGTTCTGAAATTATGACTTGCACGTGTAATTAGTTTTATCTTATCGTTTGCTTGTTCTGAATACAGACTCCTTTACAGAACATGGGATTGTGAAACTACCAGGGTCGGCCTTACCTGGGATGAGGGGGGACATATTCGGTACTTCCTAAAGCGTTCAGATGCATCTTGTCCATTAAAGCCTCCAGTTTCTTCTTCAAAGGGGGAGAATAGGAAGAAGTATAAGAATGAACATCCTCGGGGTGCTCATCATCATGCATAGTAATGACATTGAGTTGAGCAGGAACCTTGTCTTTCATATTACCTCTTAGAATGGGCTCAGTATTGCTAGGAAGTTCCCCAACATTCCTCGATTGTGCTAGTTGTCCCACCTGTGTTTCAAGAGCCAGAATAGCAGCCTGCTGATTTTTAGACAACGCCTCTTGATTAGCAATAAACTTCTTCATCATCTCCTCGAGGTTTGACTTTGTAGGTTGCACGGGCTGAGACTGATGATTTTGATTACGAGAAGTGGGGATTATGGAACTGATTGGGATTAGAATTAAACTGAGAGAAAGAAGAGGATTTTCCCTGATGATATCGATATCCCTTGGTGAGGGTTAAATTGGGGTCTCTGCATCACGTGAGGACGAGGATGAGCGAAACCTAGAGGTGGTTGGTTCTGAGCTCGAGAATCATTCAGAGTATGTTGGGCATCTCTAGCAATGCCTCCACCATAATCTCCTGATGAGTAATATACCTGCTCCAGATTTGGGTAAGAAAAACTAGCTTGGCACTCATAACCGGAATATGGTCTACCACAGTGGTCACACCCTTGCTGTAATGCGTGTACCGCAACTGGAGATGACTGTGCCTGACTTGTCTGCATGAGGAGATCAATCTTAGCTGTGAACGTAGCTATTGCAGCAGCTTGCTTTGAATTAGAAGCTCCCCACACGAAATATTCACTCGGTGTATGAGTTTGGCTTAAAACTAGGTCATCGATTAGTCAAAAGCCTCTTCAGGTGTCCTCTTATACACTGGCCCAATACAAGCTGAGTCAATTAGAGAGTGATACATTGGGTGAACATTCTCATAGAAGACATTGACACAGTGATTAAGTGTCATGTTATGATTCGGGCATTTCTTGATGGACTTTTTATATCTCTCCCATGCATCATACAAAGACTCATCAACTTTCTGCATAAATTAGATAATGTCACTCATAAGCTTAGTAGTCTGGGAAGGAGCGCAGAATCTGAGGAGAAACTTGGACTCCATATCGTCCCAAGTACGAATGGAGCTCGAGGGAAGGGACTCATACCACATCATGGCACGTCCAGAAAGAGAGTAATGAAAAAGCATTAGTCGAATTACTTCCCTTGGAACTTGAATCTCTTTTTAGAGAGGGAGGCAAACTTGTCGACCGGTAGGGAGACTAAAAAGGTGCCGAGACTTGGACTCGAGGCATCGATCGAGTCGATGCAACAAGCGAGTCCGTCCCAGGCGCTTTATACCCGCCACATGTTTTTCTGAATTTCTTCAGGTGGGTATACAGATCCTCAAAAGATAGACCGTAGAACTGCGCGTTATTCTGAACTAAAGCGATCAGACTCGAATTTAGCTCAAAGTTAACGACATCGAATCCTGGAATAACTATAGCACCTTCTGAGTCATTGGTGACTGATCGTTCAAGCTCAAGCATTGTCCTCCGGTCTCCCATTGTGAAAGATGAAGACTTAGAAGAAGACGAAGAATCGGAAGATGAAGACGGTGAAGAAGGTGAAGGACTAGAAATCGGAGGTAACTGAACACAAATGTCTACGTGACCTTTCTCCACTGGATAAGGAGCAGTATGGTTAGTAGAATCAGATAAACTAGAAAGTCCGTCAACTAAAGGGTGTGATTGTTCACGAAGACTGTTTCGAAATTCTCGCTCAGTTTCGGAATATGGGCTAATGATGTTAGGATTTTGACGACTCATACACCGAACACCCTTTAAAGAAAGACGAAAACAGACACAAAATTTAGCTTTTCAGGGGAGTTGTCCCTAAAAAGGATCAGCTAGATTACCGGTGTTGGTTGTTTCTTAAAGCTCACACCGTTCCCCGGCAACACAGCCAAAAACTTGATGCGTGCAAAACACACCTCAGGTTTTAATGTCTAAATGAACCAAAAATATAAATTACACAACTGGCAGTGTACCAATCATGTGCAATATAGTTTTAAGAATCACCCAGGATTTATTGAACTCAGGGAACGGAATAAAGAACGGAGACTCCAATACTACAACCTAAACCAATATTTAGCTATTTCGGACTTTTTGAAGAAATAAACAAGTGGAGGCAATAATTAAAATTAATTAAATAACTAATTCAAACTAAGTAACGCAAGAATAAAGTTGATCTACTTTTTTCTCTTTTTCAAATTAAATAAAAACTAATTCTAGCCAACACGAATTAAACAACATAACGATCGCAAAGAAATAATGACACTTAAAAAACGAATCAAACAAACTAAAACAGAATCAAAGCAGAATTGACTTAATCAAGTAAAGAACGATAATAAATTAAAGTTACGAAACTCTTATATTACGAAAGCGTCACCCAATTGGAATAAAAAAACTATGATTAATTGGAGATGGATTGAACTGATTCACTAAAAACAAATCGGTTAATAACCAATTATCAATTCAATTAAGCTCAGATTTTGTTTTAGTTTGCCGACTAATTAAATATTTCAAGTTAAATTATTTTATCTTTATAACCATGTGATGAAAACAAAGCAACTAATCCAGACCCCAATATTAACCAATAAATCTTATTTTCGCAACACAATGCATAAAGAAAATCGATTACACCGAAATCCAACTAATTAACTTTGTCACATTAAAAATCAAACTTTACTTTATATTAACCCTATTATTGCAACAAAATGCCTAAGAATTAACTAACACATAAAATTCTAAATTAACAATCAACTATCAAAACATTATCGCAATACATTGCCTAGAAGAGATAATCAACTATTAATTTTTCATTCAAAGCATCGTTCCTTTTAAAAACGCAGATTTAATTAACACTTTATTTTCACAAAACAATGCGAAAATATTAAAAAAAAAATCTGAATTTTAACAAGAAAACATGAAATAATCAAGAATCCGACAAATATAAACCAAACTCCATCAATCAATCCAATATTATACCAACTAATAGATAGAAATCATTATCCAAAGCGAGTGAACAAGAAAACTACTCACAAATCATACTAAATCCGAATTTAAACCCAATTAAATATCAAACATTACAAACTTAGAAGATTAAGGAACGAATGTACCAAAACCGCGACTATCTATGTAGAAATCAAAGTCCAAAGTCGAACCAAATTCTTTAAATCTTCAAGAAATCGAAACCGTAGGCTTAACTATGATTGGAACTCGAAAACCTACTTAAAACCAAGAGAAAAGTCGCCCAAAGTTGTCGAAAAACGAGTCTGCCTCCATGTGTTGCAAACTACGGTTTTAAAAACGTATTTTAGTGGGCTCGGCCTCGTACGCGGGTGCGTGGAATGTCCTACGTGGGCGTGTAGACGCTTTGGCTGGACTAAGCAGACTCAACCTCCACGCGCGTTCATGGCTTGCTTTGACTGAAGGTGGACACGCGGGTGCGTGGGATGTCCTACACGGGTGTGTGGCGTGCTCACTACACTTAGCCACGCGGGTGCGTGGAAATTCCTTCGCGGGCGCATAGAATCACTTTTCGCCAAATTTTGCTTTCGATCATGGAAGATGGTGGGATCATAAAATCTCGTTACTTTAGCCTCGATTTCTATTCCCATGTTGATTTAATGGCTTCTAACCTGCGGAACACACATATTAATAAAATTAGTATCTTTTCACGCATTTTGGTCTAAAAACCACATATATTGGAGTAAAATGATACCAAAAACATGCATGATTTTATAGATATCAGACGTATCAGGTCACCGAAACGGGTTGCCAACACAAAATTAACAACCAACAATATTTTTGGGGTTTTTTTTAATGTATTGGGCTTATCATTTGCTTCTTCTCTCTTATTTTTTTCTAATTTCTATTCGGTTTTTTTCTTTTAAATTTTTTTGATTAAATCTCAATAGTATTTCAAAAAATTTGGGTAATAAAAATGACGCGTGCAAATCACACCTCAGGTTTTAATGTCTAGATGAACCCAAAGTATAAATTACACAACTGACAGTGTACCAATCGTGTGCAATATAGCTTTAAGAATCACCCAGGATTTATCGAACTCAGGGAACGGAATAAAGAACGGAGACTCCAATACTACAACCTAAACCCATATTTAGCTATTTTAGACCTTGTTGATGAAATTAACAACTAAGACAACAAAAACAATTAACTTAATAACTAATTCAAACTAAGTAACACAAGAATAAAGTTAATCTAATTTTTTTTGGCTTTTTCAAATTAAATAAAAACTAATTCTAGCAAACACGAATTAAAGTAAATAATTATCGTAAACAACTAATGTCAACTAAATAAAACGAAACAAACTAACGGGAGCAGAATTAAATCAGAACTAACTTAAGTAAAGATCCATAATACAACAAACTTCACGAAACTCTTATATTACGAAAGCGTCACCCACTTGGAATTTAGAAAACTATAATTAATTGGCGATGGATTGAATTGACTGACTAAAAACACATCGGTCGATAACCAATTATAAATTCAATTAAGCCCGGATTTTGGTTTAATTTACCGAGTATTTAATTACTTCAAGTTAAAATATTTAATCTTTATAACCACGTGATGAAAACAAAGCAACTCATCAACACTCCTATATTAACGAATAAATCTTATAATCGCAACACAATGCCTAAAGATAATCGATTAACACCGAAATCCAACAAATTAACTTCGTCACTTTAAAAATCAAACTTTACGATTCATCAACCCTATTATCTCAACACAATGCATAAGAATTAACAAAGGCATAAAATTCTAGATTAACAATCTCCTATCAAATCATTATCGCAATACAATGCCTAGAAGAGATAATTGACTATAAATTTTTCATTTAAAGCATTGTTCCTTTTAAAAACGCATATTTATTTAACACTTTATTTTCGCAAAACAATGCTAAAAGATTAATAAAAATCTGCTTTTTAACAAGAAAACATGAAATAATCAAGAAACCGACAAATATAAACCAAAACCCATTAATCAATCCAATATTGTACCAACTAATACATAGAAATCATTATCCCAAGCGGGTGAACAAGTTAACCACTCACTCTTCATATCCAAAACTGAAATTAAACCTAAAATAAATAATACCCATTAAAAAACTAAAAGATTAAGGAACGAATGTACCAAAACCATAGCTATTCGTGCGAAATCAACTCTAAAATCGAACAAATGCTTAGAAGAATGAAACCCAAACTAATCTATGATTAAATACGTGAAAAGCTAAGAAAAACGTAAGTAAAATGGCTCTCGAAATTGCCCAAACCGCTGCCTATCTTCTAAAATCGATGCTGATGCTTGAAAACTCGAAGAACGAAACCCTAAACTAATCTATGATTCAATACGTGAAAAACGAAGAAATATCTCTCTGCAAATCGCAATTATCGTCTCCAAATCGCCTCCTCTCGGCTGCTGCGCTTCTAGGGTTTAAAAAACGAAATACGTGGGCTGGGTTTCTTACGCGGCCGCGTAGAGTTAAGTCACGCGGCCGCGTAGCTATGTTGACTGGTGTTACACCACCTGGCTACATTGTCTTGTAAAAATCTGTTTACGCGGCCGCGTGAAAGAAGGCTACACGGCCGCGTAGGACAATTTTCAGCAAATCTTCGAATTTGATGAGGGAAGCTAAGTGGACTTCAAATTCTCGTTCTTTTGGCCTCGATTTCCGTTCCAATGTCGATTTAACGGCTTTTGACCTGCGAAACACAAATATTAATAAAATCAGTATCTTTTCACGCATTTCGGTTTGAAAACCACGCAATATGCAAGGAAAATGATATGAGAAATATGTATAAATATGCACATATCAAAAAACAACAAATATAAATTAGATTTGTATATAATCCTTTTATATATTTTTCGTAGGTGTCACTTAAAAAAATCATAGGGGTCACTTGAGTTTTTGATACATACGTAACTCAATATTTTGAAAATTTATAGGTGTCAAGTGACACCCATTAATATACAATTGGGTCCGCCCTACGCACGAAAAAGTTTTATTTTTTAATTTCATAATTGCCATAGATACTAAGAAATACTTTGCGGAAAACTTTTGCATTCAAAAATTAAAATTGATAATATTAGTATTCCTAAGCTGCTCTATCAGAGATCCCCTACTACTATCCGCCAACTATTATCCTTCTTTCAAAAACATTCATATACACATTCAAAATTATTATTAGTATCAAATGTTGAATTTAGAGATCTTGGTATTCAAAATCTAAACATGGCAGAAATTTCTAAATCTATTTTGTACTTCAATCTTGGAACACCTATAATTTATATATTAGAATTTACGAGATAATTACGGAGTTACGAATGGTACTAAAATCTACCTCCATGTTTTAGGATTGTGTTGTTTTGCTTGGAACCATTTCAAGCAAACATGGGAATCATTCAATGGATATATAGAGTTTTTAAAGTTTTAAAGTCATATTAGACGTGACTAAGAAACGTGCAATCTAATTATCAAACACTAATTTAAGGGTGAGAAGCCTATCAAGATAATGTCTTTAATGTCTCAAACGCCTCTGGTATCTCCTTTTTATTGAAACACATGTATTCGATGAGAGAGAGAGAGAGGCAGAAATCACAATTGGTGGTGAGAGAGGGAGAGGGGTTGAACATAACACTTTACTGGATCTCTTCTCATGGTGGTGGTAGTGCTTCAATTTTGCATTGGTGATGGTGGTGGTGATGGTGGTGGTGGTGGTGGTTCTAGTCTCTGATATATGCTCTCACCGGAGAAGGGGATGATGCTACTACACTAGATAAGGAGGTAATGTTGCTATGTGGTGGTGGTTCCGTGGTGAGCGAATGAGATCCTGGTTGGTTTTTACATCTTCAATTTAGGAATGTCACTTTAGTTACCTGACGGTTGCATCCAAAAGCTTATGGGGCGTTTGGTTTGCTGGAATCTAATGGAATCTGGCGGAAAAGGAATGGATTTTCCATTCTGATGGATTGTTTGGTAGTCCAAAGGAATTGAATGACCATTCCACATTTTAAAAAAATCCTCCCTTTTGAAGGAATGACCATTCCATAGCAAAATGGAAGGAATTTAAATTCCATTCCTTCAAAGCAATCCTTTTAACAACAGGTCTTCTCATTCTCAACAAACTATAGTATTTGGATTCGGACAGATTCCATTCTTTCCAGAATTCCATTCCTTTGACAGATTCCATTTCATTCCGTCAAATTCCAGCGAACCAAACGCCCCCTTAAAACCTAGACATCTTCTTTTGTTTTATTTTTGGTTTATTATATATAAGAATAATAATAACATCATCATCATCATCATCATGAGCGATGGTATTTGAAAAACAAAAGATAAAATTAATTTTCTTAGAGACTGTGAGCGTGTATCTCAAAAATCGGAAATTCATCGTTTATAAAAAGTTGACCTTGTTAAACGAAGATAGAAACAAAAAATGTGCGATAGTTTCAAATTAGGGACTAATTAAACACGCAGTTATCATAAACATTACTTTATCGTTTGACTTTTAGGTGATTGTATGTTGGGCTTACTGAATGTGCAATAATTTGACTCATGACTCTAGTTTGGTTTGGTCTATAACACGATTTGCTGAATCGTGCATGTCCCACGAACGGCTTACAAAAATACTAATTTCACTTAAATTTCTTACCATATGTGTATGACTTCCAGGGAATTTCAGTCATTGTGGGTGTCCATTTTTTCTTATATATACTGAGTGAGATATACCAAATATCAATCGATCAATCAAAAAATCAAGATGAAATCGCCCAATACTCTTTAACTGCCATTTCCTTGCTCATCCAAATTTAACGGTGAGCATCATTTCGTTTCTTTTGAAATCTTATACGAGTGTTTCTAGATGTGTTGGGAAATATTCTAAGTAGTTCAAACTGTTAGTTAGACTTCTCATACTGTTAGTAGAATTTCTATGTAAGTACAAAGTTCATGATGTTAGTTGAAGAATCTCGAGCTGCTAGTGTAAAAGTTCATGCTGCCAGAGTAATTTCACTCAAGCTGCCCTGCTCAAACTGCTAAGAGATTCAAGCTGCTCAACGATTTCATAAACAGAAAGTGCTGATATTCAGGAAAAGATATCTACATGAAGATTTCAGCATATCTACTATCAGAGAAGTCAGAGTCCTTCAAGGAAACAAATCAGAAAGCATTATAAATATATAGAATAGGTTTTCCTATTCTATTAGAAGTTTTCTGCGTATTCAAAGTTTGTAATTGCTTTTTGTTTACGTTTTTATAAGCCTCTAAGGTTGTAAAACCCTAAGAACAATTTGTGTTCTTCGTCTAATCGAACAGATTAGAGGTGAGTGTAATCATTCTGATTTAGCAATACAAGCAGTTTTGATTATTACTTGTGTTTATTTGTTATTGATTCTGAAAGCTTTTATCAAAATAATTAAGTGTTATTCCGCAAACTTCTTAATTAGACTTTGATTCAATACAAGATTATTGGTTTACACTCTGATCAATTCAAATCAGTTAATCTTAGGTAGTCAAGTTTAGATCCTGACAAGTGGTATCGGAGCCACAGGTCGTTCTTTGTTTTTCAAAGTCGAAAGCTTTCTTTTAAATTTTTAATCTTTTGCAATGGAATTTGATAATAGCAGCAGTGGATCTGGGCAAGGACTCAAAGTGCCTATGATCAAGCCCACTGAGTTTGAGATGTGGAAACTCAGGATTCAACAACATATTCAATTCATTGATTATGTCATATGGGAAGCTATTGAATTTCCTCCTGTAGTTGATCCAGAACTTGATGATGAGGGAAAACCAGTCAAAACTCCTCCAAAAACTGAACTTGAAAGAAAGGCTAGAATGAATGAAGTGAAAGGTCTTACACTTCTACAAATAGCCATTCCTAATGCTTATCAACATCAGTTCAAAAAGTTTTATACTGCTCATTCTCTTTGTAATGCTTTAGAGAAAAGATTTGCTGGTAATGCCAGTACCAAGAGAAATCAAAAGGATCTTTTGAAACAGCAGTATGAGAACTTTTCTGGTGGCAAGAATGAAAACCTTACTCAAATCTTTGACAGGTTCAACAAACTGATAAGTGAACTGGAAAGTGCAAAAGTCAGCCTGGATCAAGATGAGGTCAATAGAAAGTTTCTCAGATCTCTTGGAGAAGAATGGACAGTTTATGCTGCTCAATGGAGAACAAAAGACACTCTTGATGAAATAGAACTGGATGATCTGTACAACAGTCTGAGAGTGTTTGAGACTGAGATTGATACTAAAAAGAAATCTCTTTCTTATAATCACAATACTGCACTCATGTCATCAGAAAAATCTAATTGCAGTGATTCCTTTTCAGGTGGTGATGGCAACTCTACTGAAGCTCACTATGAGGCTTTTGTTGTCAATGATGGATTGTTTGCACTAAATGCTGAAGATCTAGAACAGATTCATCCAGATGATCTTGAAGAGATGGATCTGAAGTGGCAACATGCAATGCTGACCATGAGGGCCAAAAGGTTTCTTAAAAGAACTGGCAGGACCAACTTTCAAGCCAAAGCAGAAAGCAAACCAGCTTTTGATAAGTCAAAAGTTGAGTGCTATAAATGTCATAAGCTTGGCCACTTTGCCAGAGAATGCAGATCTCAAAGTCAACAATCATCAAGGCCTCAACAGACTAATCAGGCTTCATCATCACAAGCACTTGTCTCTCAAGAAGACAATGTGTTTGACTGGAGTGATCAGACAGAGGAAGAGTTTCAAAATCAAGCTCTAATGGCAGAAACATCAAATGTCTCCTCTACTGAACTACCATCTGAGGTAAATTCTAAACTCTGCTCCCAAACATGCAAAAATATGGTTAAAAAGAACAGAGATCATAATGAGAGCATGTGCAAAACTCTAGCTAAGATGGAAGAGAGGAGATATGAATACATGCAACCATAGAAGATCTTGAAAAACATATCAATGACTATAAGGATAATGAGATTCAAATGGGACATGATAGAACATATCATGAGTGGGAGAAAAAGGAGCTAAATAAGAAAATAGAATCCCTAAATAAAAAGGTAGAAGAGACTGAACAAAAGGTGTTAGAGGCTAATAAGAAACTAGAATCTGTCATTATAGATCTAGGTAACTTCAAATTGGCTAATCAAAAGCTGGAACACCTAATGGAAGTCCAATTTAAAGATAGGGTAAAATCTCAGGTTAATCCCAAAGAAGGCATAGGCTACAGAGCTACTCCACCTCCATACAACAACAAATACATTCATCCAATGAGTGAGGTTACTGATAGGCTTGTCAATGAACCATTAGATGAGTCTATGACTATTGTAGATCCTATCCTTGATAACAGTCCTGAATCTAAAGAAGATCAGATTCAAAATAGAGACTGTGAGTGCACAGCAGTTGAGAAAGAACACAAACCAATGAGTGCCCCTATAGAAATCCAAGCCCCAGTAAGAAAGGAAAGGAGAAGATGAGTGTGTGCAATGCTGCTCCACAGGTTTCTGTACCTTCTAACTGTAACACTGCATCTTCTTCAAAGAATAATAAAAAGGGTAAAAGTGTTCCAGTTTGCACATGCCAAAAGCGTGGTGTCCAAAAGTTTCCCAAACAACAGCAGGTAAGGGGAAATCAGAGGAACAAGAACCAGAAATTGTCAAATAAAACTGGTTCTCCAATTCAGACAGTCAAAAAATGTTTTCATTGTGGGAGAAAGAATTACTTGGCCAGAGATTGTTTTTATAAACCATCTGTTGCAAAACTGTTAGGCACAAAAAGGCTTCAGTCAAACCTGTTCTACATCTGAGGGGGAGATTTATAATCAAACCTGTTGATGCATTTGAAGGTTGAATTTAAGGCCTGTTATATGTCTTATTGAAACCTGAAAATGATTTGCAATATCAGTCTAAAGCTGTTCTATATGTTGCATGTGTTGCAACTAAGACAGTTTGTCCAAGCTGCTCTGTCTGCTGAACAGGCTGGACATAAACTGTCTACGCTGCTCTACACTGTTAAGCAGCTTAGGCAATTTTAAAGTGTTCTGTTCTTTGTGAACAGAACCTGTTCTTCGTGATACAGGCTAAACACTTTTATGGAATATGTTTCCAAGTCACTCATTGGTATTTGTTTGACTACAATGCAGTTTTACAAAGTCGAAGACAAAGTGGAAAACAGAACTGCTCAGCCTGCCCACGCTGTTCTGTAACATGAAGACAAAAGGGTATTTGAAAAAGGGTGACAGACCTTTTTCTTATATCAAAATAGGCCTTTACAAGGAAGAAAGACGCAAAGTTGACATTCCTAAATTAGTTAAAGGCAATGCAACAGTAGACAAAGTAAAAAAGAAAAAAGTTCTGCACATGTGAAGACAAGTCTGCTTTTCAGA